>OX421447.1:58857056-58884556 GCA_949126865.1 Montipora capitata | reverse complement strand
GCGACCATAGTTTCATGGGCCTTGCAGCCGCAAGATGGCAGGATTCCATGTTCCAAGGACAGAAATCTTGAAAATGTTTTAACTTCCCACATTGATTTTTTGTTCATTTTTGGACAATGTAGAGATAATTGTAAATAAAATCTGTTTCTGAAAAGAAAAGTAAGGGTCACCTAACATCCAAGATCGTTAAATCCAAGCAAAGCTATATCAATGGCCATCTGCCCTATCATTGTTCATTACTTAGCGCGCGCGCTAGCTAGCGCTCGATGCATGACGTGGCATGTGAATTTGCGTGCGCTGTAAGGATGTACAGTAGCAATGGGCGCGAACGTCCTTAAAAAAAACAATTGTTCGACAAGACTGCTAATAGCCAATCAGGTTAAAGGGAAATTTGAAACGTACTTCCGCTTGTTCGAAGAGTCCGTTGGGGTCCAGAAAAAGGATCTTGGCGCTTGCTTCGCAGACGTTACTAACCGGTGTTTTAAACCGGTGTTAGATTACGTCTGCGACGCAGGCTAACTTGTTATCGGACAGTTCAATGAGCCAATCACATTCAAAGTTGTAGTTTAAATCCCTTAATTAAGCAAAAGCAGACAGGCAGGACACAGATAGGCAAACTTTCAAACTCACTTTCAAGAAGTCCAAAAACAAGGATAATATAAGTTGACACGAGAAAAATTCAGCATAATACTTGCCCCAAACAGTCACGCTAACACATCAACTTCCAACAAGCGAGGGCCAAAAAAGCCCAAAAAAACTGGGTACTAACGGGCAACTATAAAGGTAACCCACAAGATGACAGGGGCCATTTTGAAACACAGCAAATACCATTATTTACCATAATTTCAGCAACTCGTACCCTAAAAGAAATCGGAGCGTAAACCGGCCCTCTAGTGTTCTCAACAAATCATGCAACGACCTTTGCGTTCAAAAGGATTGATGAAGACTGAATAGCTTATCGCATTCACACAAATCAACTTTTGCTGTTAACTTTGATTACCAACAAGGAATCAAACGTCCTTTTTTGAGGTGCGTTTTCAAAAACTTTGAGAGAAAATACCGGTCGTTTTGGGTGGACTTCACTTGTTTAACGTTCAAAATGGCACGAACGCCAACCAACCCGACGTCGATTTTAATGAGATTAAAGATAAAAGCGCAAACACTGAGAAACAAAGCTATTACACAAGGACACTATAGAGAACAAAGCTTGAACACTCACGCCAAATTGTTGCATAGAGTTAAACAAAAACCTGTATTTACGCTTCTTTATAGATCTCGCAACGAAAACCGACGGAGCGAAGCGTCACACTGGCACCCGGCGATGATTCAACCAGCAGAAAACGATGGAAAACAATGACGCCCCTCCCTCCCTCCTGCTTGGGGTGTTAATTCGATATGGCTGTTATTAGTAAACAGGGAAAGAAATGCTTACTTACTCAGTTTGATATTCAGTTAAGAGAGGACAAAAAATTGTTTATTATATAAACACCAATGAAATATCAAGTGAGCTTTCGCCCAAAAACATGATAGGTAAAATGTTATCTTCACAGGTGAAAAGATTGGAATCATTTTGAGGTTGCAGAGTAGTATTCGACGCCCAGAGATGGGACATGTAGCAAACGTGACTTTTAAAGACTGAACTGAGGCACACAATAAAGTGAATACAATACAAAATCAATTGACTTCCCTTAAGTGTCAATGTATTAGCTAATATATATAAGCAACTTGGGGTCAATGAAAAACGGATCTGTTATAAAAGCTAGTCTAGGTCAATAATAAACCATGAAACATAGAAAAGGGGAGCTTAATAAAATATAAAATACATCAATCTAGCAAATGTATTTACGAAACTCATACAAATCGTACAGTAGCTCCTTTTGTCAGTGAAAGAAGAACTACTCATTCGAGGCCCTGCCCGTTGCCTCTGATATATAATGGGCATATTTTAACAAATTGAACGAGCGACCAGTCATCACTTCAATATTGTTTTCCTTAGTTTATTTATTTTCGCTCCTTTTACTCACCCGCTGTGTTTTCTGACGTCATATCTGCAAATTCGTCAGTGACTTTCACGTTGTCAATCAGCCACGAGGCTTTCGACCAAAAATAGAATACACGTTATATAATTTGCATATTCCCCATAATTTCAGAAAGAGTATTTCACGTTTTCCTGACGCAGAGAAAAATTTCAAAGTCTTAGAAAAATAATTTCTTGTGGAAATGGAAAGCCTGGTAAGCTGTACATATCTCATATATTACTTCGAAAAATATCTTTCCGGTTTAATATTTCCGAACCTAATTTAGCGCGCGTCTCCGAGACATTGTGACTACTTCCATTCTTGAATATAACATAGATATGTGGCAACAGTTTTATTTCGTGCTATGAATGTTGAATTTATTGAATACACAGGTATGTGATAGGGTTAGATGTGTGATAGCCGGGACACCTCGATTGCCTAGATGGGCAAGATAAATGTTCGAAAATTAAGGTTGGGGAAGTGCCTAAGACCTGACCTGTTCATTTCAATTAACTTTTTTCATATTTCCAAGTTTTGTAAAGAAGTCAGGAGATGAATAGAGGGCTATTTTTTCACTGTTTTTTCTTTGCCTAGTTGGTGTTTGTTTCTAGAATCAAATACCGTAGTCATGATAATGTAGGATATTTTGTTTTTTCACCTCGTCTGCCTCGTCTGCAAAAATGTCACAGAGACCGCGTGACATGTCACGCTATGTTAATTATTCATTATTTCTGAAAATACCATGTATTAAAAGGGTTTGTCAAGAGACTGATGCTGCTTCTTGCTGTGTTTTTGTTTAGGAATATTGAGGTGCGTTAAGCTATTGGAGATCAGAAACGCAACTGTAGAAGGAAATTTATACACAGCTGTGTTGATTAAATCTGTTTAGATGAAAATTCAACTAGTGCGAACTGATCAAAGCTGAATAATTATTGTTCAAGACCAGAAACAAGAAAACGCTTGCAGTCATGGTGAGTTTCGATCGATTCGTTGCTTTTTAAATTTCTTTGTAGTCTATCAGAATTACATTGTTTACCCACTAATTTCCTATTTATACTATTGTTAAACTTCAGATTAAAAGTCTGCTGTCTGTTTTATTCCCACCACTGCGAACGTTAATAATTGTTTCCCTCTGGACGTCTGTGACCTCGGCGAACAACGCGCCATTGAACGATACGAACACACGAAACGGAAGTGAACCTCATCTTAAATCTTTCAGTTGCGAATGGAGCGATCTGGATTTTCCCATTACATTTGGACCAGGGATAGCAGCTTCGTTATGTGTGCTGATCGGAGGATTTCACGTACTTTTCGGTGAGGATGAAATTTCATATATATTCGTGATTTTCGGCGGCAGTCTATAGATTAATTTTAAAAGTTTCGAGCGAACGATTTCGCGCGTGATCAATCTAATCTTACAATATATTTTCTCTGTTCTAAGATTGTTCACTTGAAAGAGCGTTCGAGTTCGGAATCTACAAAAGATAAATTAGTGGAGGCTTTTGCGCAGGAAATGAAACAATTACTCAGAATGAGAAGAACAAATGTTGCTTGTTGTGCTTACATATATTAGGGCGCGAACAGGTTTTGGAAAACCAATTATCCTCAGATTCTTGAAAAGACAAGCTTTAAATTATATCGACAGACGGAGAAAATCCATTGGAGAGGGCAGTTTCGAGATCTGTTGCTCCTTAAATTTCTTAAATTTGCTTTAACCGGGACTAGCAACATTTTCTTGTTTTCACATGTCGACTATATCGTCTCCAAAGGCCTCCAAAGGCTAGCGTACCATATATTTCTTTAAAGGACAAGTTGATCGTATTAATTAAAACGCGCTTATAACGAGAACCTTCTCTTAGATTTTAGGAGTAATACTTCCACTGTTTTAAGGGGACTAAAACGCCGATAGATACGTTTAAAGTATAGAATGCGCTGGTAGGAAAATTTCCCTAAATTTACATCTTCTGTTATGTCCTGTGGCTTACGGGAGAGAACAAAAGCGAAATCCACCCGTTCTATGTTGAATTTCCGTTTATGCAAGTTCATCTTTTCCCGGTAGAATTTTCTGAGATTTCGTTTTGCTACTGTATAATTTGGTTATCATTTTCTTTTTTACATTTTAGCGACAGGATAGCTATATCCTATGGGCACTAATTTGCGTACTTTTACTAACGGCAATTTATTCAGTCACAAACAACTTAAGATCAGTTTCAAAGTGACCATTATTTCTGGCCACAGTCCAGTATCAAAAATGGATTTGTGTCTCAAGTTACCGAAATAGCAAAGTCCCAGCAGGGGCTGTCCATTCTTCGATTTCTTGGGCGTGAAAACATGATCTACCTTCATATTGGCAGAGGAAAGTTCAGCTGAAAACAGTTTACAGCGTTCAACTTAATTAATGTTGTTTACGATTTGACAATATTTTAGCTGGAGTGCAGCATCCATACCTAAGATAAGATTATTTAAAATATTATCATTATCTTATTCATTATTGTTGGATCTCTATGCCAAATTTCTGGGGTGGGGCTTGGGCACTTATGTTTATATTTTGAGGAAAATCAATTTTCAGCTGTAAAGAGCAAGGAAAAATCTATCAGTGGGGGTAAATAAGTTTTTAAATCTGTTTTTCCCATTTATAAGGTTTTTTTTTTGTCTTGTAGGTTTCAAGTATCAGAGAATAACTCTTTTTGCCACTGGATTCTCATCTGCGGCACTTCTTACCTACTTGATATGTTCAATACGAAGTTCCCTTGAAGTGCAATATGTTCTCCTAATCACAGCAGCAATTGGTGTCTTTGGAGGGATCCTTTGTACAACTGTAATTTTTTGCGGACTCTTTTCAAGTGGAATTGTTGCTGGTTTCTGTGTGACAATGGCGTTTCTTTTTGGTTTAGCATCCTTGCATGCATACCAATCACTTTCAGTGCCCCTGGGTGTGATAATCAGCATCAGCGTTATTGTGGCAGGGGCAAATGTTTGGTGGAAGCGGGTTGTTCTGATTTTAACATCATCGGTTTATGGTGCAGCATTAATAATGGGAGGAGTGGACTTCTTCATCGAGGACATGCGTTTCCTTCATCATATCTGGCAGAAAGTTTTCATTTCGGAAATTACAGGAAGACCTTGTTTCTTTTCATGGATTTCCTTTGGGGTTTGGCCTCTTATGTGTCTCATTGGTTTTTTAGTTCAGTTTCTTAAGACTGGAAAAAAGCCGCCCAAGCCTCAAAAGGGTGAGAATCATCGTAGAAATCGTTCACATCGAAATGAAGGGTCCCAGCTTGTTTGAAGGTGCATTGAAATGGCATTTTGTGAGTTTTGCATGCAACACAAATTTAGACGATAAATTTTTCTTTAGTCATCACTAATAGTTTTTTGGTGGATCCAAAAGGAACAAATTAGTTTTTCTATAAATACCGGTATACCATAATTGTAATATTGAAGGGATAACTTTATGTCACAAACGTGTGAATTGTTGGGGATGTTCAAGAGGGAAATCTGGATCTTTGGATTTTCTTTATCAACCACAATAATCCCCTAGTTATATGTGCACTCATCGTTTTATTATGCAATTTAAATTTGACTTTATTCTGCGACATGTTGATGCCATTGAACAATAATTGAATAACATTGTTCCCAAGAAAAAAGCATTGTGTTATTCAACCCTTTGCATTGTCAGACAGTGTGTGGGCATACATCTGTATCATTATTTATACATTTTTTAAAATGAAAAGGACTAGTAGTCACTAGTGTCAGAAAGTCATTGCACATAGTTGATACAAAGAGTTTCATCTTGCATGGATGTTTAAATTTCTCTGATAAAGCAAAAAATTGGCTTACTGTATCAGTAAGTATACAACAAATGTGACTATAATTATACATGTAATCCTTTTCAGTTGGTACAAACTATCACCACATTCCTTGATGGAATTTGATTGTCCTGGTGAAAGGAGGCCTGAGAAGGACTGGCATTTTGAAAACTCAGAGGAAGTCATCTTCAGAGTCAATTGACAGTTGGAAATTCAAACAAATGTACATGTACATGTAGTGTTGGAATTACAACACAGACCAGAGCACAGGCCAGAGTTAAGTGATGCAATCACAACACAGGCCAGAGCATCACTACATTTGTTTGAATTTCCAGTGGTCACTTGACTCTGAAGACGACTTCTGCTCAGGTTGTTGAAACGCACGGCGATTAAATTCCATCGAGTTACAATGTATGTAACTCCTGGGTTCAGATGGTTTCTACATCACCACATTCTTCAAGAAGTTCAAGTTCACCCCATTTCTGTTTGTTTGAATCAGAGGATTGATATTATTTAAAAAGAAAATTGAATTGTCACACATTCCTTTCTTTCAGTAAACAACACAGAATTTACTTGAAACTTTCAGCAATTAAGAGTTAATATATTCATTTGGTGTTCTTCTAGAGAATCATTTAGTCACTTGTTTGAATTTGCTCTTAAACTCATCTAATCAATGTAGCCTGTAGGAATTTTTGGTCATCACTTCTGAGTGAAAAATTACTGGTTAACATTACATGAAAAAAAAAATGAAGTAAATGTAAAAACTGTTATACATAATTGTAAATAAGTTTACATGTAAGTTGAGGTTGCTTAGAAACCCTTCAAGTGAACGTTTTTGTACTGTTTACATCAAAGAGACCTTTCTTTTTAATGGTGGAAGAAATCTTTGCCAGATTCACGAGATCACTTTGTACACCACTTGATATCTGTCCTTATGGCTTCACCTGAATCCCTTTCATTTCTTGATGACGCACTTTACCCAGATGCTGTAGGCAACTGTATTTAATCCTGGTACACAGAGGCCACAAATGTTTGGGTCAATTCCAAGAATAAGAACTTCTGGCTGGATTTGAACCAAAAAGTCCAAGAAACAAGGACTTCTGGCCCCCCTCTTGGTTTAACAAATATTTATTAATTTTGCCAGTGCTTGAAAATCACTTTGACTGCACATTTTTGAAAACAAACCAGGTGGTTTTTTTTTGTGCCAAGCAAAAGACTGTAGCTTTCTGGAATGAGAATGGCCATAATTCAAAAGTAAGCAGCACAGTAGTGTAGGCTGACAAACAGTGCCTATGATTCACGGAACCCATTAAGTGGCAGTAATCTGATGATGACTTGATTTGAGGCAGCATGGTCCAGTGGTTTAGGGTGTTGGGTTTGCATGTGGTTGCCCCAGGTTCAATAATAATAATAATAATAATAATAATAATAATAATAATAACAACAACAACAACAACAACAACAACAACAACAACAACAACAACAACAACAATAATAATAATAATAATCATAATAATAATAGAGCTGTAAAGAAAGGAGAAAACTCTAAGGGACCTTTGGTCATGGGCTATGACTAATAATAATAACAACAATGACAACTTTAAGTGTCAATGGATTTAGCAATTAGAGCACTAATTGGGGACACTAATGAAAAATTAACTCAAATCAAATCAAATACTGGTTTTTGTGGACAGTGAAAAACTGGAGTACCCAGAGAAAAACCTCTTGGAGCAGTCTGAGTAGAGAACCAACAAACTCAACCCACATATGACGCCGAATCTGGGAATCGAACCCGGGCCACATTGGTGGGAGGCAAGTGCTCTCACCACTGGGCCACTCCTGCTCCCATTCTAAACTCTGGTCTCGATTTGTTTCCAGTGGGCCCCAATTCAACTCTACCACGCTTGTAAATAGCCAACTAGTTGCCTCCTGCCCATTGGGATTCTTAATCATGTTTGTGTTAAGTTTGCATTGTCACTTTCAGATTTTTATTAAAAGTGAGGTGTCTGTGAACTAGCTTAATACATGTAGATAAGGGCACTTCCACTATAAACAATGAAGCATTTACATTTACATTTTACAATGTTAGCTGTGCATGTAGTACATCTCCTGACACAGTATGTTAAAATTAAGGGTTGTCTACAGCAAAGGCATTGTCAGACTAAGTTGCCCTCATCATTGCATACATACTCCACTGCATTTTTAACATTCATGTATGACATTGTTTTTATCATTATCCGTGCACAGACTTTCTCAACAAGCATTATTCAATGGGATCGCCATTTTACTCAGCTCCTGATCAGGATGACATAGAAATGACTGAACTGCTAATGGAGCAAGGCCAAGCATCTCTGACCCCATCACAAACTATGGAACACACTCCAAAGGGGTCCTCTTTGCTACTGGAAGATTACTATCCAAGCGTGCATTTGATTGACCATATTCCAGAATAGGAATACATGGAATAGAAGTTTAAAATCTCTCGTTCCTACGAAGATTCACATTAAAATTGTCAAACACCTGCTAAAGTGCTGTTTTCAACATATTTTTGTTATCCTTGCTTCAAAACGCCAGACATACCATTTTAAATCATCACTCCACATATTCTTATTATGGAATAGGGTCAATCGAACGCACGCTAAAGGGACTCTGTCTTGGGTGTTCGTCTGTTTTGCAACAAAAAGTGCATATAGATATATACTGGTAATAAATAATCTTTATCACCCTAACTTAATCAAAAAACATTCCTCAAAATTTAAGAAAAAGACATTGCATGGGACTCCCAAACTTTTCTAACACTTTGTCCATTTCCATCCTTCGCATCACAAACAATAAAAGCTAATAAATAATATCATGAGGTAACATAGTCATAAGTATGTAAAGAGCACCATTATTTGCAAGTTTTCACAGATATAAATAAATCTTTTAGCATCTTAGTTAAGGACAGTTCCTTCAATCTTGAATACTGTGAAAAAATTTCTCCATTAATTGTGGTATCTTTTAATAACTACATGTAAACACAAGATAAAAGTCCATCTTAAAGTCACAATAATAAATTTCAGTGTAAAACACATTTCAAGCAAAAGGTCAAGTCAACATAATATGAATTAATTCTCAATGTAGATTAAAGAAACTGATTTTAAAAAGCAGTTTATTTTTTGCCCCAATAGAGAACAAATAACTCTGAAGGTTGTTAAGAAATGTCATAAGAAAGAAATTCCCATAAATGTTGTTATCATTGTGTGGGTAAAAAAAGTTGTGTATCGTTTAATGTTTTGGACTAGATAATTTAAGGTTAAAGTAACATTAAACGAGTAAAAAGGTCAAATACTTTACAGAGCACTTTTTGGTAATTTGTTTTACTGTGAGAACTACAAGTAATGTAAAAAATTCTTAAAGAGCACAGCTGCTGAGCACATATTTAAAACAAACAAATTAAAATTCTTGATTTCCCATCTTACAGCATGCACGATAATAAATTATAGTAATACATTGTTAATAATAATTATTGTTATTGAAATTAGTTTCCTGGAAATGTTTAAGGATTAAAAACAATTAAAATTTAGCTCTTTGAACGTGTTTTTAATATCCTGCTAAGAGGACGTGTGGACACCCTTGGGAGAGTACTATCTTGAAAAATGGATTTGCGTGCAGAAAAAGGGGTCACTTCTTGTTAAATTCCCAATGGTTATGCCTGCCCCCCAAAAAATCACTCTCAGACTGATCCCTGTTTCTGGTCTTTTCCCCATTCAAATTGGAATCCCTGGGGAAAAAGGACCTATCGGAGGCTCTTTATTACAGGGTTTGTGCTGGATTTTGTCTGTAAATTCCAAGAGTATTCAAGAACAAGAAATTGAACTTTCAAGGATCTTTGTAAGACGATTTCTATGCCATACATAGTGTTTCTGTTTTCTTTCCTGAAAAAGCCTATCTTGATATTCCTTCCCACATCCTGCAAGTTAAGTTCATGCACGGAGATTTTAATTTTTGGTTTTAATGTTTCCCCAATAGTCAATTTTGAGCTCAATTTTTGAAATGTCTCTTAAACTTTGCATGATTAAATCTCAACAATGTTTATTTACCTAATTAAAAATTTAAGGAGTTTTCCACAAAATCCTTTTTTTCAAGCGTTAACAACAGTTAACGCTGAAAAATTCAGGACTTTAACGGGGTTTAAACCTGTGACCTCGTGATACCGGTGCAACGCTTTCTATCCAGTGTCGGTGGCTAGCGTTGGATATTTACCTGGCTGCTTCATGGCTCGGTAAACATCCACCTCTAGCCACCTCCACTTTGGTGAATAGTTGTTAACTATTCTACAATCACACTTAACCATGTGATTGGGTCACCGGATGAGGACTTTGCACCATGGAATTGAACTGGATGTTGACCAATATATTGTACCAAAAAATAATTGAAATAGGCTAAAATTCCTTTGAACAGAGTGTAGGCTTCCTGTAGTCTCTTGTTTGTCAAGTCTTCTAGTGCTCAGGGGCACAAATGGACACTGCACATTGACATCAAATCAAACATTGGTTTTTGCAGAGAGGGGAAAACTGGAGCAAAGTAGAGAACCAACAAACTCAAACCCACATGACGCTGAGTCTGGGATATCAACCTAGGCCACAATGGTGGAAGTCAAACTTGTGCTCTCGCCACTTTACCATCCCTGATATTACTGTGCCCACCACGGCCTTACCAGTTGCTGAAAAAAGGATCTTGTTCCAGTGATTGGCACAGAATTTGAATAACAAAGGATGTTAATTAATTAAACTTCATAAACAGAAATCCTCTCAATATGGGTCAGTCTTGATTTGAACATCTAATCCATAACAGAAAAACACTTTTCAGCTCATGGGTTGACTGTTTACAGTTCAAGAGATTTGACTAAAAATTAATGATTTTTACTGCTTGCAACCAAAAGATGTTTATACAATGTGGGTCTTTTCAACTCAGCATTTAAGTACATGTACAGCAGAAACCATAGCAGATGAGTTTCAGGCAAGAAAACGAGAGCAGTAGTTGGAGCACTTTCATCCCACCAATGTGGCCTGGGTTTGATTTGCAGACTTGGCATCATAATAATTATAACGTAGGTTGAGTTTGTTGGTTCTCTACTCTGCTCTGAGTCAGTCTGATGTTTTTCGCTGGGTACTCAGGTTTTTGCCTCTACTAAAAAAACCAACATTTCATTTGAGTTAATTTCAATTAATTTCTATGTATAGTGTTCCCATTTAGTGGCCCTGAGCACTAGTAAAAAGACTTGACACTTCAGGTGATACCCTAGAAATTGATCTTGTTATAGAATTCCGATAAAACTTTGCACACTCAGTCTGTTGTGACATGTCAGGGAGATGACAAATGTGATAAAAAAGGGGGTCACCAAGCTCGTTTCTATGGCATGATGCTGACAAATACAGCTATTTAACCCACTTTGATAATTGCCACACATCCCCAATGTTGGACAAATAATTAAGCTTGAATGATTTTTTAAAATGTAATCCCTGATGTAACGCAGAGCCTGGTGTCATTCTGTGTTTAATTCACGTACATACCTGAAAAATGTATTTGAATACCTTTGTGAGCACTTAACACTCTAAAACTGATTTAACTTGAGTATATACTGTTCAACTCGTAATAGCTCCTTCCAATAAAATTTGATGAAATTGCCATAGATTTTTGCTGATTTTCTTACTACTGGTACTCCATGAAGACACTGTTCTCAGCAAAATAAAATATAGGCTGCGGTCACCATACTTGTTCAGGAAAAAATAGCGATTCCTTGACAGATTGAGCTTGGCATCAATGAAAATCCGCCATTTTATTAATGTGCGCAAGCTAATCTGCTTGCCAATGATGCAAGAAATTATGTGCAGTAGGGTTGCGCAATGCAAAACTAGGGAATCCCCTTAAATAAGTATAAAGGCCTACATGTCATCTAGTAAAGAAACCAAAGCAGACTCTACATGGAACTTAAAGATTTTTTTTCCTGACACCATTTTAAATACAATTTACATAGGAGCATTCTTTGAGATGACCTGTGTTAAGAAAGCCAGCAATAATTTTCTATTATTTAAGATACAATTTTAGGGTTAGTTCTTATTTCCATGTTTTTATCTAGATAAAGGAAAACAATGTCACATGCATCTTGCACTTTCCAGGGAAAAAAATTAAAAGCATCATGAAAAACTAAGATACATGACTGTCACCATATAACATTACAAAAATGTAAATTCATGTTAAAATGCAGTATTGTCTACTGAGCAGATGGATTCTGAATAACAATCATCAGGTACTCTTTGTCTGCAGAATGAAAAATAGCAATCAGTAAGATATTAGATTGCAGCAACAGCCCTTTTAAAAACATCCCTCTTCTCCTTAAATAAGAAAAAATTGGTTCCAGAGCTGAGGCAAAATAAGACTTCAGGGTTTGAGTAAATTGAATGATAGTAATCACATGCTCTTTCTGGCCAGTGGAAATTTTCAAAGCAAACTTGCCTCAAGATTCAAGATAATAGCATGATTTATCAAATCTGTGTTTATTTTGTGGTCTTTATAAGTCCATACTTGAAGTAATGTTTATAATGATGGTAATATCGTGCTTGCGACCACTAAAAAAAAAATTTACATACATATGCAGGATCTGAATTAATAAAACTATAGTGCATTCACAAGTTCATATGGGCCTTAAATTTACTTCACAGTGCGACACGCCATACCAATTGGCCACCTAACAATTTGAACATTTTTTGCCAATCAGGGTGTGTGAATTTGATTGACAGTCACGCCTTCTTGCAAAGTTCACACGGTTGTAAGTTGAACACTGTTGCATGAGTTGTTGAGTTGACATATTTGCACGCAGTTGTCAACATTTAAATGTGAAAGTTTGTTGGGTGGCCACAGTAAGGCGTGTTACACTGTAATGCTGCCATATGAAAAATTCACTCACCAGGAGCGATCATGATTTCATGTTTCTTTGAACGAACCCTGAGGAATGTTAAATCATTCTGAAAAGAAAGTGCACACACATTAGCCGGGTTCACCTCTGAACTTGGGGTCATCGTGCTCATAATTTGAAATCGGCATTGCACCATTTTTAAATCACTTGCACGACTACTGCCTGAATTGCACTCTACTCAGACCTATTACTATTACTATTACTAATCAGATTTTTAGGGAACTTTATTTAAGCTTCTCTTATTCTGGGAATCATGCAATCTTCATGCTCTTGATCAATAATCAGTAGGCAGATTCTTCAAGAATAAGAAAAATACAAAGCTTAAATAAAAGAGAAGGTTATGCTTAGGTGTCAGATCTAAATATGTATACCTGTGGATCAATGTCTCGGACAGTGCTTCGCGCTTTAGATGTCAGTGAATGGATCAATCCAGCATACTGAACAGTTGTTGAGTTATCCAAAGTCGTTCTGATGGGAATTCCTACAATAGCAGGAATCTATATTTAGCATCTTTATGGTAATTTCAAAATTTCGTTGCATGCATAAGTATGTTCATCAGTATTAAAGGCCAAAGCCAGAACAGCAGAAGAGGCCAACTGTGGCCAGAAAACAGAGTTTATTTTTGAAAACAAGAATTTGTTTTCAACCATAATTATAACATGTAGAACAACCATAAAATTAAACACGAACTACATACGTGTGTTCATAAAAAGAATACAAAGCTGACAACATTTTGTGTTTTTGAAAACACTTTTAAATTTCGCTGAACTTAAAATAAGCCCAATTGAATTGAATTTGCGTACCTTCGTTGTTGACGATGATTATCCCTATAACGCCTTTATGGCCCTGAATTCTCTTCAGTAATTCCTCGACTTCAGACTAACAGAGACAAAATGGACAATATTACATTAGCTATGAGTGCAGATAATCAAAAGAAGCAAAAGTTAACTAAATGCCCACCATCTTCCTTCAGTCCTATTTTAACTTGTTTTCGGTCAAGGTTGCCACGGACTGTACGAAAGCTCAGCCTTCTGGGATACTTTCTAGCGCATGCGCACTTGCTGATGTGGTTGGCTACAATGTAAGGCGCCATATATGAACAATCTACCTCTTATGAACATACACTGCTGGATAAAATATTCTTGGGCTCAACGAAAGTCTCGGCGAGAAAATCGGAAGTCTCTCCAGTGCAGATTTTTTGCTTTGTTTTTATATAAAAAAAAAAACGACCAATGGCTGCTTCTTTATTATGACGGTGGAAAATCTGGGGGACTCCAGGGAGCGGACAAGTCACTGTGGTATGTCACTTAGTAATCGGACTCGACTACTAGGCGTATATTGGAAAGTTATGATCCGACTTCCGCGCGTGGAATTTTTTCCCCTTTCATATTTTTATCGATGCTTTTAAAAAATGATTTCAACTAGTCGTCTGACGGACCTCATCCATAAGGGGGATTTGGATCATAAATGGAGCGTCCATGTAAGATGTACATGTAAGTGTGTACGTATTAACAAAATATGTCGCTTGTGGTCTTCGAACTGGAGGAAGGCTTTAGCAAGTAAATCAGAAAGATAGTTATAGGCCATAAAGAATTAAGAAAGAAACAAAGCCTATGAATAACTTAAACGTGGTTCTTTGGTTGTACAACAGTTATAGAATCAGACATTAAAGGCACACATTGCGGTTGTGTTCATGTAAATTTAACGTGTACATGTCGTTTGTTTTCTGCAATTAATTAGCCAAGCTTCTTTAGTTAAAAATACGTAATTCATTTTTTTCACAGGTTACATGTACATGTAGTTTAAGAGTGAAGATTCTTGTGCAGTGCCGCACAATTTAGTTACACAATATTTTGCTACAGTGTGTTCATTTATCATGATTGCAAGGTAGAAATGGTTTTATTCTAACCCGTAAAATGACTGTATACATGAAGTAAAAATAGTAGAAACTGCTTACATTACTAAACAATAAAAGGTTACGAGGGCTGCTACACTACTGACTGGACGGTATGCTTATCTCTTACTCGATCTTATACAAATGTTACGAATGCCATTTCATTAATCAGGTTACTTGGCATTAGTAGTTTAAAACTGGCAACCCTAAAACCCGGAATCTGGAATCACAGGTCATTGTTTTACCAATACAGAGAGTAAAAACTATCCTAAACATTCATAAAAGCTAACCTTAGGCCTAATTAGGCCTAAACAAACGTTTTTAGGCCTAAGGTTAGCTTTTATGAATGTTTAGGATAGTTGTTACTCTCTGTATTGGTAAAACAATGACCTGTGATTCCGGATTCCGGGTTTTAGGCTTGCCCGTTTAAAACAGTATTCAGTCAAGTAAAAATTTAATGTATTTGAAACCATAGAAATTATCTGTATAGCTGTTACTTTCTCGTAAGATATAATAATCGGGTGTCATGGAAACAGTAGGTCTTCTTGAAAAATCAAGTCAGGATTTTAATTTTTGTAATGGTAACTTTAACAATGTTATCTAGAGGATTTCTTAAGAGAATTTAATTTGCTATCTAAGGCCCTAAGCATTGTCATACATTGGTATTTAAGTTATTACAGCAGAGATGTATCCAGGTTGTCAAATTTGGGGGTCCTCTGAACCCCTTCTTGAAAAATTTGGGGGTCCATTGCAAAATTTTGGGGATCCAGCTATAATATTCAATCTATTGTCTCTTAATTGCTGCTGCAGTACCCTTTCAGATTTTTAAATTGCACAAAAATAAAGTCTTATCTCTCCCCTCGAATATGTAATTAAAATAAAATGATCAAATTCTTTGAAACTGTTATGCCGTTGATTCATGAATCAAAATGTATGGGCTGTCAAAGCTCCATCGATCACATCTGAAAACATTTTGAGGAATCCGTACGCTGTAGCAACTGTTGGCTCTAGTTGATAAATGATCTAGATCTCCGCAGCAAAAAAAAAAAAAAAAACAGAACTAAACCTCAATTTTCTGTAAAAGAGCATTATTTATTTTAACAACACTTGAGGTGTAATTTGGGAACAAAAGAGTAAACGAATATAAGCGAGCGATACACAGTTTATTGTCAGCCGTGACTTCGCCATGGCCAATGTTAATAATCAAGCCATTGAATGTTAAGCACGTTAATTTTAACACTAACTCTGAAAAAGTTGCATAAGTTGCAAAACAGACAAGTTACGTGCAAAACAATAACCGAGACGATGACATACAGTGTATCATGTACACGTACAGAATTAATATCAACAGGGTTGCACAAAACAAAAATTCAAAAATTTAACGTACTTCGCCGTTGGATTCTCTGTCATTTTGCTCACGATAAGCAAACCAATGCTTGAAATTTGCCTGGAAAGCATGTAACAAACTGAACTTCGACTGAAATGTTCAGTGTCGCCAATTGTCTTGCCTAAAAATAGTCCACATCATGTCACGCAACAAGTGGGAATTCAAAACTTAACACCCCAAGCTGGACATAATCGCTGACAAAATGAAATCATTAGACTACAAAAATAATCCGAAAATAACTGCTTACCTTGAAATTTAAGGAACTCGACCATTTCTCCATTGTGAGAAAGAGGAATGTTCAATTTCCTTATGAAATGTGCCGTTCGCATCTTTTTCCTGGTGTTTGTACAATTTCAATTTCAATTCAATTTTATTATTTTTACACTGTTTACAAAGAGGAAACAACTTAATATAACATAGTTTACAATAATGGAGAAAATACTAACAGAAATTAACTAGAAAAATATATATTTATAGTGTACAGTGACCAAAGTAGCGAATCAGCTTTCGAGTTGGTCACTGTCATGTGAGATATAAATTGGCGTTGGCCGCATGTTAAATATATTTGAAATTGATAGCTACACTAAAGACGACTAGTATATTATTATCGTAAGAGAAGACATACATAAATACTACATATTACACAGCATATCTTATATAGCTAGCAGTTAATCTATGGTCAATTGAGTACTCAATAAGAATCTTTTATACTTCTTTTTGAAGAGCATGTATGGAAATCGTTTCAATCGTTTCAATCGTTTCAATCGTTTCAATCGTTTCAATTCATTCGATTTTTTTTGTGTCCAATTGGACTCTTTGTTCTATATATATTCTGTGCGTCCAAAAGAAAACTGAGTGCCTCCCAGGACGCAATAATGCACTCTGGATACATCTCTGTTACAGACAAAAGACATTCTTGTGGTGTTTGAATTAAATTAATTAAGTCAAATTTTCATAAAATTTAAATCATTTAGAATAATCTTTGGCCAGTCTCTTCAATTTTAACTTGCTTTCAAAAACATATTAATTTTTCGATTAATAATGATTAATATCATGAGTTTCAACTGGTTATGAGAATGGTATTTGTTCAAGCAGAATGTGTGCTACATTGTAGTAAAATGTTACAAAAAATGAATAAACTGTTCAAGTGAGGTATTGAGCTGCTTTTGAAAATTTGCTGTTACAGTAATCAAAGCTTTCCCTGATGTTGCCATAGATTGGTGAAAGCTTGGATTAAAAATTTCAAAAGTAACTCAAGGCCTTACTAGAACATATATAATTATATATATACATTTTAAATATGCTGCTGAAGGACATCATCAAGCATAATATAATGAAACATCGCATGCATGTATGAACATGATGATTAAAGAGAAGTTGGAGAGAACTGCCGCTTCTTGTACATGTAATTTGAGTTGGTGATGTTTAAAGGGTCCAAGTAGTTTCAATAAGCACTGACAATCAACAAAAAGCAATTTATAATTTTGGCTACTTTTTTCCCTGTTCAACTGAAGCAACACAGATCGTATTGTATTGTGTCATGTATGACTCCTTAGGGGAAAACAAATGCTGTACATAAATTAACCAATGCAGCGACTATTCTCCTCAGACTTTCTTTTGACAAAATAACCTTTAGTTAGACACTTGAACATACAATTCCTGATTCTGTATTGTGATAGATGATTCAGATGCTGCTTATGACGAGGAAACAGAACTTTTTGAACAGGAATGTGATGGATTCATGAAGGCATTTGTTTCAAAGATCTTCCTCAATGAGTAAGTGCATTATTAGTTATTATAGTATTGTTTCCTACATGTATTGTTGGGCGGCGGGTCTAATTTGCAGGTCGCACGTCGCAGGTCGCTGGTTGCCGGTCATTGTTTCACCAATACATAAAGTATCCTAAACATTCATAAAAGCTAACCTTAGGCCTAAAAAGTTTTGTTTAGGCCTAATTAGGCTTTTAATTAGCTTTTAAGAGTGTTTAGGATACTTTCTGTATTGGTGAAACAATGACCTGCAACCCGCGACCTGCGACCTGCGACCTGCGACCTGCGACCTGTGACCTGCAAATTAGACCCGCCGATTGTTGGGTTTAAAAAAAAATTAGTGATGATAAAACACTACGTGTGTGAATCAAGTTATCGACTATAAATATACAGTAGCAAAAAATACAAATAAAGTAGTTTTCCTTTTCAAAAGGAAAACTACTTTATTTGTTGATAAAAAACACAGCTGTTTTGTTATTGACATCTGCCTTTGTAATGTGTACTTTATATATAGCTTTTTTAATCGTCCAATGCCAAATGACGAAGGGCGACGTCACTCAATGGCACAAATTCCATGTTTTGTTCTTGGGGTTCATCGACGCACGTTATATAGAATCCCAATAAAATATATATTATTGTAAGTTGTAACTAGTTTCTAATTTTGTGTCAATGCCTTGTTTTGGTTAATTTCTAGCAGTGATATTTCTCAAGAAGAAAAATCTAAGTTTGGAATTCTTAATCAGGTAAGTAAATGATTTTCAATGTTCAACCAAACTTTACACTTTTTTCCCAAATACCAAGGGTATAAAATTATACTAAAACAGTGGATAGTGTTGAAGGCATGCTCTGATTGGCTACTCAGACTCCGCATATCCTTTGCTATTCACCCTCGAGGAACTTGCACATGGTTTGCGCCCAAAAAGATTGTAATGGTCTAATTGTTGCTGGAATAAATGAGTTAAAATCTCTTTTTGTGCTACTTAGTCACTATTTTACTAATAAAAACAACTATTTAACTCAGGTGTCGGTGGCTAGTAGTGGATATTTAGCCACCTTGTGACTTACTAGGTGAATTCAGTGTAGTTGTCAATAATTAAGTGTTACTTGCAAACAAAAGTAAGGCCTTAGATTAAAGCAGTGGTGAAGAAAAATTTGGTGACTACTTCATAAATTTCTTTTTCTTTAAAACGTTTACAGCATAGTGTGGGCCGCCTTTCCTTCTCTAGACATGTGGACAATCAAGTAAGGAGACCATTTCCATTATTTTGTGGCATTACCATCGACTGTTTGTATTACAACTATACTGGAAATGTCAGGCTCCATGAGTGCATTTTGAAGGTCTCATTTTTAAGTCGATTGATTTGTAATATACACTTACAGTGGTTTCAGTGAGCAGCGACAGCCCAAAAAAAGCAAGCTATTTTTTTCCAGAAACTGAAGTGTATTTAAAAACTGATTCTTGCAAACCTAAGATTACATGTAAAATTCATTTTGACAAGGACAACAGTTGATTACTCTACTCAAACCAGATGACAACTTCAAATTTTCAATGATCTACTTTGAGGATAATAACAATATTTCCAGCTATATAGCTACTAATTTGAGTGAAATGGGGTGTGGTTGAGCAAAGGTGCAGGGATGGGGGGGGGGGGGGGATTTGGGGTGCAGGGATGGCACAGTGGTGAGAGCAATCACCTCCAACCAATGTGGCCCAGGTTCGATTCCCAGACTCGGCGTCATAAGTGGGTTGAGTTTGTTGGTTCTCTACTCTGCACTAAGAGGTTTTCTCCGGGTACTCTGGTTTCCCTTCCTCAAAAACCAACATAATTAGACTTAATTTCTTTAATAATTATTGTTAATGTCAGTTTACAGTGTCCCCAATTAGTGCTCCAGTGCTAGAACGACTAGACACTCAAATAAAGTTCCTTTAATCATTCACTGGAAAGCTATGTCCCCATTATCCCTTTGATGCCCTAACTGGCCTAAACCGGCCTGGCTTGCTATTTTACTCCGTCTAACACCAAACAAT
The DNA here is from genome assembly GCA_949126865.1 of Montipora capitata. Lineage (NCBI taxonomy): Eukaryota > Metazoa > Cnidaria > Anthozoa > Scleractinia > Acroporidae > Montipora > Montipora capitata. Next base: position 58,864,694 of record OX421447.1, on the reverse strand, counting down.
TTTACTCGTCAGTGGGTTAAAGTGCATATGACACAAACTTTTTTGTGTCATAGGTTGTTTGAAAGTGCTTTCAAAGAGATGAAGAACGGCGATTACTTTATTGTGATAGCACTCTTGGTTGCCAAGTTATTCACCTGGGCGCGGTTGTTTGAAAGCCGATTAACTTAATCCAGGATTTAGCATAAACTTTGGTTTCATTTTTTCAACTTTTCAGTGCAAGTTTCTTTTGGTTATTTTTGGTTTTCAAGATTGACTTCCTCCAATGTAAAATTTTGCCAAATAAATAAGCGTTGTACAACATTTGGATGTAAAAAAAATAATTTTTTAATCTGGGATTAGCGTTAATTGGCTTTTGAACAACCGGGCCCTGGATTATGATTCATGCAAATTAGAGGTCTTGGGACGTAAAATCGCAAAATATGGAATATCTTTGCAAATACTAAATCTGCAGGGTTGAAATTTTGCAGGATTGATGTGCTACCATAACAACACATTGTGATGGTGATTATGATTTCACCATAGCAACATACTCATTACCAGACCTCTACCTTCCCTAAATGAGAAAATGCCTTCTTTGTTGCTCCAGATTCTAACAGACTTCCTTGTGCTTGTGCTGTGTAATGTCCATATTCGCTCACACCCACTAAAGGAACATGAAGAGCAAATAACCCTTATTGGGGAGGGAAACTATGATTTTACCATTTGGATGGAGAGGGCCTGGAGCCCATTCGGTTGCCATGGAAACGTGACAGTGGGCCATATCATGGAACTTTGTAATGAGTATAAGAACTGTAAAAAGTTTCAGTTCTATACAGAAAAAGTCTTCAGAGTTATTCCTTTTTTGTGATTTTACATCATTTTGTGACTATGTGATGTCACAAGTCGTCTAATTTCCATAAATCAAAATCTTGAATAACTCCGCAACCAAAAGAGCTATCACTGACAATAAAATAAACGCCGTTCTTCATCATTTTGAAAGCTCTTTTAAACAGGCTAGTGACAAATTTTGTGTCATATGCACTTTAAAGGTGGTGAAGGTGTTAATTAAGTTCGTGAGAACTCAACGAGGGACCTCTGCAGTATCTCATAAGTCTGCACACTAAGTAAACATTACCTGTACTCCCGGTTTAAACACATCCAGGGGGTTCATTAAGGGCCGGGCAGTGTGCAAATTGACTGGTTGTGCACACTCTTTTGCCATGACTTTGTCTGGCTGTTTTCAGCTTTTCTGCTTAATTTATCATTATACCAAAAGCATAAAAAATGCCTAGCTCCCAACCACTGATGACCTACTGAGAAAAATCTTAATCAAACCCTTTCACAACCTGTATACAGTAGTAGGGACCAGAGCTTCGTAGTGGCTCTTGTGCTTGGAAACGATTGCAGGGTTACACAAGTGTTTGGTAGCACATCTTGGTAAGTTAAACATAACACAAAACTGAACAGAGATATAGATAAACCCTGTAGATACACAAATGTGAACTTTTTACAGCTTTACAGTTACCTTGGTGGAGCCAGCAGTGAATGTAGGAAATTGCTTATTATACATGTGTAAGCAATTCTAATCACATGTACATGTACAGTATGCCTTTATGGAAAATGAAAAGTTGAGGGGATTATTTTTCAATGGTCAAAATTATATTTTAGTAAGTAAAATAAGAAATAATTGAAAAAACAATCAATAATAAATTATTTTTTTTAATGAAGTTACTTAACTGAGTTAACAACTAGGAGCGACTGCAGTCAATATTGTGGCCAGTGCTTTTGTTTTTATATTTGCGCATGCGTTGGTTTTCTTGTGTTTTGGGTTGTAGAGCTTATTTGTTGGTGTGGTGGGAAGGAACATTTTGTGCAGAGTTTCCCCCCCCCCCACCCCCCTACTTTCCACTGTTTATCAGTGTGATTGGTGAGTGGGGACTCATGGCTGGGTTGTCAGGTTTTACCAGCTATCGGTGCAGTCTCCATATTAGAGCTAGCTGCCAATAGTGGAAGCTCCAGGATGTCTCTTGAAGGCATCCAACCTCCACATAGCGACACAGTTGTTAATGGCTATTAGTAAGGCCAGTGCACATGTAACTTTACTCTTTACAGAGAGTCTACTGCAAGAGTGTACCAGAAACCATCTTCTTCAGGCTTATACAGTACTTTGCAATAGTTTTATTTGAGTAAGTGTTTAAGACTTTTCAGTTTCTTACTTATCTCAGATATGCCCAGAGATGCCCCTAATCAGATGCATGCAGATTTCAATAACATGGCTCGAAATTAACGAAAAGATCCAGTCGCAATTTTGCGACAAGATACAAAACTTTAGTTGCAATTTCACACATTATCAAGCTGCATTGTGCTGTCAGCGGTTTACAGTAGCAAAACAAAATATGAGCCCGCAATACTTGTTTGTAAAGAAATCGAGGAAAATGGCGAATGATCGAAGGAATGGAGTTGTGCACGTAACGCCTTACACTATCTTTAGATTGAAAGAAAATTCACGGCGAGAAACAAAATATTTTTGCTATTTATTTTAGCAAAATAGCAGCAAAGTGGCAACTGCTAAGTTAAACCCTTTTGTTTTGAAAGAGCGAAGGTGAAAACAAGATACAAATTTGCGACTTCTCCAGATATTTTAGTCGCAAAGGGAAAAAATCAGTCGCAGTTTCGAGCCGTGAAGGAGCAACATGGAGTATCCCCTTGCGCTTCTTTCCAACTTCAACATTATTCGTGTCTCCTAATCCCGGGAGATGGGGGGGGGGGGGGGGGAGGCTTCGCATATAAAGAGCGGGGATGCTCATCAAAAGTTTTGAATTAATCAGATTAATCACTCACTGTAAAACTATGTCCCCATTATTAATTAACCCTTTGACACCCAGACCGGCCTAAACCAGCCAGACATTGTTGGTATTTTACTCTGTCTAATGCCAGACTATTTTTAAGCGTCAACTGGGAACCTGCGGGAGTCCATGGGTTAATCACTCACTGAAGAACTATGTCCCCATTAAACCCCTAAAGGAGACCAATTTGGGCATGGCCCAGGCTCTTTTGGCTCCAAAAAGAGACCATATTTAAAACATATTGAATACATATTTTGATATTTCTTTGCACGAATCCCATAAAGGAGACCTTCGCGGCTACAAATGATGGTGTTTTGTCCAGAACACCCTAAGTGAGACCAAAATCCTAAATTTACACCCCTAAGCAAGACGACGAGCATCCCTACCCTTTTCATATGGGAGTTCGCCCCCCCCCCCCCCCCCCCCCGACCTGGCTCCGAATACAGACAATTAACACCACAACACCACAAAGTGTCCCCAAAAGCCCCAAATCCTGTTCTGCAAGTAAAGATAAACAGCTGTGTTTACCCTAAGCCAAAAATAGTGCTAACCCTAATCCTTATAAAATAGTAACAGTTTTGTGAGACATAAAGAGCGGGACACTTTGTGGCACTTCGTGATGTCTATTGTGACGTACCAGGATGTCGAAGTATTGGACATGTGTGGATGTTTAATAAGTCATATACAATATTCGTGTCAGCACTGTACCACACATTTTTATTTGTAAATAATGTGATACAGATCTGCCGCTCATATTAACAATAATCCTGCGAAATCGTGAGGAATATCACCTGACACTTAGCCGACGATGCCATAGGCCGAGTTCGCTAAAATCAGGCGATATTCCGCAAGATTGAGCAGGATAATTGTTTTATTATTCAACACATTGATGACAAAGCACAATTTTCTACGTTTAGTGGGAAAAAAAGCTGGAAAAACTACCATTTTTCTCCGCGACACACAAAATTACGTATATCGCAGGATATCTGTTGAGAACGCGTGACGAATATTGAGCGCACTATGACCATATTTGGACATTGTCACAATGTGTTGAATAATATAAAAACATGTTACTTATATGATAAGTCACTTATGCACCTAATTAGATGCACGTCCAATTTTAACATCCAACAAGAAGTGTCCCTGTAAGTCTAAGCATTTGTACTTCTGTACTTTCGACGATAAGGTAAGTGTAAAGGTTAGGGGACACTTTGTGATGTTTACCATGAATCTCATTATGTTGGAGTATTGGACAACCCTCGAAACGTTTATTTAAATGGCGAGAAATCTGATATTGATTGATAGAACATTTCTTTTGTTATCCTATCATGAATTATAAATGACTCTGTTTTTGAGGGAATTTATAAAGATGGCTTGCGTAGTTTAGTGGCCAGCGAGATTTTCTTTTAAAATTACTGTGTTGGCTACTGGTTTGTCCTTTTCTATTACTGTATGATTTTGAAGTTAGCCACAAGCTTTTTGAAGTGAGTGGCATACAGCTTGGGGCTTTGCCATTTGTTTTGCTCCCTCTGTGCGGGCTTACATGCTCCAAAATCCCTTTTGACAATCTTTGGGGATACTAAATTTCTTAACCAAGATGTTGGAAGAGCTTCAAAGTAGAGTGAGGATTTGAAAGGATCGTTTGGGGGTCTTCACAATATTGATACCTTAAAGTTTACCAAATAGAATGATTTTGCAAGAAGTTCAAACAAATATCTTTAACAGTCCTCAAAGATTCCAAAAGATCCGTGAACATTCACTCTTGAAAAGATTCTTTAGGACTTTTCTTAAATGCTTCAAAAAGAGAACTTTTGGATACCAACCTTCTTCTTTGTGACACTGTTTACAGATTTCTTTTCCTGGTTAAAAAACAAACAAACTTTGTTTAGGACGCTTTGGAATGTTCATTATTTTAATATATCACCCCATGTTTAGCCAAAAAATGACCCTTCTTTGTTGTCATAATTATTATCTTTACTATTCTTCAAACAATTAAAGCTCGATAATTAAGCCAGGCCGTCCGTTAATGTAAACTGTCATGTGTAGGAGAAAAAGAAGTGATGAAGTTCTGAAATGACACTTACCCCATTGCTTGTGTTCCCTCTTCCTTTAACAGTCTCCTAGAAATGATAAGGTTTTTTCAAAAATTTGTGTGATCATCTCAATTTTTGTCTTGTTTGAATTTGGGTGATTTTTCTCTCATTATAGATCTGTGTTCGGGATAGCCAAACTGTTCTAAGAATTTCGGTTCTACGTTGCCAAACAGCTATAAAATTCGCTACTAAGAAACCAGGGAAAAGTAGTCCCTTGACGTTTTCGGAAGGGATATTTTTGCAGTTTTTGGCACTTAAAAAGGTCACCTAGCAGTTTCGGATGAGCAAATGGTTCACTGGGAAGTTCTTAGAAGGCCACGTTCAGCTAGCAATTTCAGAAATGAAAATATACCATTCCCTAAAATTTTCGGGCACTTCAATTTTCAGCTACGATTTCCGAACAGATCGAATCTTCTTGGTGATAAAAAAATCTCTTTAGACAGTCCATACATTACAAGGAGCCTAGAAATGTCTCTCAAAGGCTTTTTTCTTAATTTGCTCATTGGGTGCCCTTGATCCGTTGCTACATGTATTTTGCTTTGTATCTTCGAGATAAAACACTGAGAATACAACAAAATTATACCCGAGAAGTTGTTTTAATTTGTTGAACCAAGAGACAAAGTCCTTTCAAGTCTTTAATTTCCTATAAAAGTGATTTCGTCTGGTTTTACGTTCTTACCAACTCTTGTATATCTTCGATGTTTCCTAAAGGAGTCATCCGGTATTTTCCAAGTCCATCATCTTTAAGACGTATCTTAAAATTTTCTTGTATTTCAGCGGAAGTTTGCGGTCCTTCAAGCTCACTATATTCCTCCTCTGAATGTTTATTTCTTAGTCGATCGTAAATATACAGATGCGAGGGCTTTAACTTTCCAAGATTACTCATTTTTACGATACTTGTGATCTGTTAAACTTGTCTTTTGTTTCTGGGGCACCTATTCTTAATTTTGCTTTGCAAAATTCCTTTCGTCTGATTCGTCTAAATTATTGATAAGATAAATTTCTTCTTTGGGGCAGTCGATGTAAAAGTTCTAGATCTTTCCGCGCGGGTTGCAACGAAGAATAAAATCTGTATCTTTAAAAAACCCACATGTTTTCTCAACAGTAAACTTATCTCGGAAATCAGTGTTTTTACTTGCCGTACCATGCTTGCTATTGTTGTACTTTCTCCTTGTAGTTGTCTGAGAAAACAAAAAAGATGAAGTTTTTATTATTTCTGAATTTGTGGTTGTTTTAAGGCAAGCACCATTCTAGTAATCTCTGTTTTCACACTGGCATGGACCTGATTTTAGAATTCACTTTTTTTTTTTACGTGCGGGGTTTCGTTAAACACCGCGAATAAGAAATTGTTTTTCTCTTAAGTTTGCGTTTTAACATTGAGAATAAAGAAGTTTCCCGGTGAGCTACGAATTTTTCTTTTTTGGAAAATAAAAATAAAACATTTCGTACCTTGGATTTTTTTTGGACATTGCTTTCTAGTTGTCGAGATGCAGTATTCCTCGAAACTGAAGATGCATTTCAATTAAGCGCGATCAAAGGCAGCTGAAACAATAATTCTAATTTGTTTTCTCGTTAAGCACTCACGAGCTCCCATGAAATCGTTAAGCAGTTATCAATAAATAATTACCTGAAAATTAAAGTCACCTAATTATTGAACCTTTGTTATGTGGTCGCATTGAACACACTCGATCTTTGTTTGTTCTTGACCATAATTGCAATTTATTTCATGTTTCTTCCTGCTCCTGTCATTATCTTAATTTATTGTATTACTCTGTCCCAAGGCACTGCAAACAACCGAACTCAAAAATTTGATTGGATAAAAAATCCGATATTGACCACGGTCTCAAACTTCCCGTCTAGACCGACATCCAGAACGAGCTTGTTGTAACATATGTCCACAAAAAGTTACAAACAAAATATGCCAAAAAACTGGTTTGTTCCTATAAGTGAAGAACGAGTAGACCTTAACGAAGAAGAAATATTTGAGGAAGCTACGAGCAAAGATGAAGTCGGAATTGAAAGAGTTTTGCCTTCGCAGAAATCCAAAACCACAATACAAGACCGGGAGAAACTCAAATAAATGGGAGAAAATATCTGACTCACTAAAGAGCCTGCAGCAATTTTGATTGAAACATACCTGCCAAGGGCTCGACCTTCTTTGGTCCAAATTCAGGCTTCATTTCCGTTCGTAAAGAAAATGGCATGCACCGCTTACGAACCGAATCTTTTTGTCGTCTTGTTTATTTCTTCTTTAGTCATATAAACGTTTTTGCCAAATCGACCTGATGTGTGCCAGCAAGTCACAATTGGTTTTCGTTGATTGTTTTGGCCGAGAGTTTGGCGCCACATTGCAAAGCCAAACGTACGTTGAGGAATTCCAAACCCCGTGATCTTTCACGAGCAATGGCAACAAAACTTAATAGCTCATGTGCGAGATATTATTTTTGTTTCATAATTGTATGGAGAGATTTGAAGGCATTTCCCGGCTTTACTCACCGAGTTTCACTACCGTACTGTAAGTTGCTGTCCTTATTATTTTCCAGTTTAATTTCGCAATCGATACATAAATTAAAGCAACTGGGAAAAAAACAAGGAGACGTAACCTATATTGGAGCCCGAGAAAACGAGGTTATTTAATAATTATTCCATGAGCGCGCGTTGGATATGAGATGGTAAATAGCCAAAGAGACGCGTAGTGCCGAGTTGGTTATAACCAGTCT
>OX421447.1:58847056-58849556 GCA_949126865.1 Montipora capitata | reverse complement strand
GTAACAAGGTGTTTAGAGTAAAAAAAAGGCACATTGTTTAATCAAGCTCAGTTACACCCAGTTGACAAAATTTGTCCTATTTAAGTAATTGCAAAGCAAAACGGACATTTTTAGCAATTTTACCCATAATCTGACTGACCATTAAGGTTTAGAGAAATCATGTTTGCCAGTTATGCAAAACTAGGTATTTATGACTAAGTTATTTGTGACAGTGTGGGGATTTGCTATCAAAAACACGACAACGTTATTTCTTAAAATTACACAAAAGCACTCTTAAGACCAATTTGTCTATGTTGGTATTATTTTTCTCAGTTGAAATGCTATCGAATCGGTCTTCGGCTAAACACCAGACTATATGAAAGAAGAAGGTCGTGACCTTGAAGCGTTTAACTCAGAGCTGGGGTTTTTCGAGTTAAAAAATGTCCTTATTTGGATGTATTAAACGTAGCTGGTGCATTTTCCCGCATGTGCAGCATCTATCTTATTTTTGTCCATATTTGGGCATAAAGCTCTGACCCAAGGAAAAGAGTGGCAAGTTACACGCTTCAAGGTCATGTGGCAGTTGTGATAAAAGCCAGCGGCCTTCTTTCTTGTTCAATGAGCATATTAGTCACTTATCACTTATCAAAGGTTAGTAGTTTGTGCCTCAAAAGACTTTCCCCAACTACTTGGTCAAGTAGCTGTCAATGCCTCTCATGGTGGAGTTAAATCAGACAGAGAACTCTTGGGTCTGGTGACTGCTTGAGATGCTGTTTGCATCGGACCATCTGCAGTAGTGGTCAGAGGAGAGGTCTCTTTTGGATCGTCAGAGTCAAATGAGTTCTTCTTTCCAACGTCATCGCTGGTGATGTCAGTCAATACGTTGGCATTGTCACGTTGTCCCTCAGAATTCTTACCACTACGAAAATCAGGAAAAGGAGTTTTAAGAGTACACTGTTTTACTACGTGTGGTTTTAGTTACCTAAACTCCCACCAGACTTCAACTTGTTAAAGGAGACTTATTTTAGCCAGTGGTTCCTGCTTCACTATCACGAATATTTCTTCCTCAGCCTCACTTTGAAAGTTTAACTGACGCACGCCCTGAAGTGGGATGTTGTTCACACATCCCTCTCGTCTCGTGTCTGGTGGATACCTCCAGAGAACTCAGCTTTCTTTCCAAATCTCCGCCTTTCATTTGAGTATACCCTCACTGTTATTCCACATTTGTGCAAAATAAAAGATTGATTGATTGATCGATTGATTGCGTAGAAAAAATCAAAACTGCCGGAATTACGCTACGTTTAGACAGCAGTTCGGGCAGGCGCTGTGACACTAATTTCGCCGTTCTTACCCAAAGCATGACGAGAAAAAAGGACACGAACGAGGCTTGCCCATCCATATCAGTCCATAGTTCTCACGAGATCTCTCAACGTCTTCTACTGTCTCAGACATATTGGAAAGTAGAGTTTCGGGCAGCCACAGGGACATTATTCCAGCAATTAGTGTCATAATACCAATAATAACCAGAGGTAATGCCACAGATGCATCAGGCAACTGGCCCTAACGAAAAATGTAAATAACGTTGAACAAAGGGAGGAAGGTTTTGATTGTGGATGGTTGAAGGCTCACGCGATGAAGAATAAGTCAATCCTCGTTCCCAGGGTCTTCTCGACTTTCAACATGGCGGACCCGCCGCCATGTTGAAAGCCGAGAAGACCCTGGGAACGAGGTTGAGAATAAGTTAGCTGCTTGGCGACGGGCGAAAGCACAACTGAAAAATCAGAGTCCTACCCAACAGTAGGCAAGATTCCGACCTACGATCTTCGTACCACCGGTCGGATGCTCTACATATTGAGCCATAAGAAGTGTTGGGAAACCGTTTCCGTTATATCGGTGCTCAAAAGCGATGGCATTGGATCACACTAGATAGGAGTGTGGAAACGTTGGGTCTTTGAATTGTAATTTTCCAAGCTACGTTGAAATTTCTTCAAACCAGAGGAGCATCAAACCTGTGCAGGGTTGGCGCAGTGGTGAGAGCACTCGCCTCCCACCAATGTGGCCCCGGTTCGATACCCAAACTCGGCGTCATATGTGAGTTGAGTTTGTTGGTCCTCTTCTCTGCACCGAGAGCTTTTTCTTCGGGTACTCCGGTTTTCCCCTCTGTTCAAAAACCAACATTTGACTTGATTTGTGTTAATTGTTAATTTGAGTTTACAGTGCTCCAGCACTAGAACGACTGGACACCTAAAGTTCCTTTCCTTTCCTTTTTTTAAAATGTTTGTTTTTCAAAATAAATCCAAACGAGATTACTTACTAAAGCGACAATGAAAGGAACGACGATCCCTCCGATTCGAGAGAAGGTGGAGCAAACGCCAAGGGCCATATTCCTAGAAAGTCGAAACCAGGTTTGAGTTTAAGAAAATTCCACATCATTCTAGGGTGTGAAAAAAATACAAAAAACAGCATAAACCAACCTCACGGTGGTAGGGTAAAGCTCAGTGCTGTATAAGTATATGTTGGA
>OX421447.1:58837056-58844556 GCA_949126865.1 Montipora capitata | reverse complement strand
CGGATTTAATTGATTAGAGTGTAATGTGAAGTGCTGCGTTTCTACCCCATATGAACCATGTGAGCGTTAGCCCTACTGATGGAAATGGGCCCACACAAGGACAGAGAAAAACTCTGACCAGGGTGGGAATAGAACCCACGACCTTCGGGTTAGATCACCGCTTCTCAGGCCGTGGGAACTGAAGACGTTTTTGCAAACGTTGACAGTGTAGCACTTTTATTTGAACAGGCTTAAATATAAGTGCTACACGGTCAACGTTTGCAAAAATGTAATCCTTCCTTGTACTTGTACATGTTAATTGCCGTGACTTTAACATCTTCAGTTTCAACGGCCTGCGCCCGTCTGACCTTGTAGCTCAGTCGGTAGAGCAGCGGTGATCTAACGCGAAGGTCGTGGGTTCAATTCCCACCTTGGTCGGAGTTTTTCTCTGTCCTTATGTGGGCCCATTTCCATCAGTAGGGCTAACGCTCACATGGTTCATATGGGGTAGAAACTCAACACTTCACATTACACTCTAATCAGTTGTCTGTTCCTTTTTGGAAAACGGAGGTTTGTCGTATAGGTGGGTTTCATGTTACGTCCTCGCCGCCATGTTGGTTGACGAAAACAAACGATCTCTCATTAGCTTCTTTTGTTCGTCCAATGAGAAGACCCTTTGTTTCAGGTTCCCCAGAACTCTCCTCTCCCTCAGTCATGCGCAAAAGAGAAGAGCTCTGGGGTCGAGATTGGTGGAGACTTGCGTTTTCGAATCCCTTTCGCTTATTCCTGTGGACGGGCAAACACACTTCGAAAACGCTACGTGTGGAAGACTTTTTTCTTAAACGGAGCAACAAATCACCGTTTTCGAAAATGTTCGGGTATACGTGTGGACTTAACAAAGGCTGAAAAAAATCAAACTCTTTACCAGTTAAAGCAGAGAATCAGCGTTCTCTTTCTCATTCTGGGTGTGCACACCAAATCCAGCGGGGATCTCTTCACCCCAGCTTTAAGTTTGCTCTCAGCCGCTCGACATTTCTCCAGCATGGAACTGACAGTGTGAGGGTCAACCTCAATACAGCTCTTGTTTGCATACTTCATGAGAATTACATGTGCATCCTCCAGACGACCTTGAATGACAAGCCATCGCAACGATTCCGGAAATACCCTGCAAGAAAGAAAACGCGTACGAGAAATCAAACGCTATAGGATTCGAAAATTATGGTATTTACAATGGGTGGAACTTAATTGAAATTGGATATTGAATATTGTGTCGAAAGTAATTAGCGAATTTCATTGGGAGGCGCGGTGGCCTAACGGTTAGCGCGCTGGACTCCGCTTCATGCTATAGTAACCGGAGATAAGCGTCGGCCTGATGGGCCATTAGGCTCTTAGCAGACTTTACCTTTTGACTTTATTGGTTTTGCATTACTTCACTCAGTGATTGGTTCAAAGGGGCCGCGCCATTTTGTCAACCAATCAGAAGTGAAACCAAAACCAATCGTGGCTTGCGCGTACATATTTTCCCGCACTTTGTGTCGGCCACGAGTAATTTCTTCGAGTTTTGATCGGTTTACTGGATTGTCTCCGTCCTTTTTGATTGGCCAAAGTAATTATTTTTGTTTTGGTTTTACGACACTCGATTGAAACTCGCTCTATTTATATAAAATGTTATCCTATTGGTATGAAACTGAGGGAATATGAAAGAAAAGAGCGAATTTCCCATTTCCAACCCTATGACGACGCCGAAGTTATTTGAAGGACGACACATCATTGGTCATTTAGCGCAAGAGTAAAATGGGCGGTCATGTATACGACAGATAAAAATAACCTTCGCAACGTGGGCGCGATCTAAAAATACATCTCAAATAGTGTTTATGGGGCACAGATATTCGCCCTCTTATTTCAAATTCTCTTGATGAACATTAAATGTTCTTCCATGCCATGATGCATTAATATTCATGATTGATTGCAAATAATTCACAAATCTGAAGGTTACGTCATGCACCCTGCGTTATTAGCCAGGGCGCCAAAATAGAATTGAAATTTTTCCTATATTTCTTTTTTGAAGAGAAATAAATGTAGTTTCCAGTGCTACAAGCACTAGTTCGCTAGATTTCTCTAAAATTCTGTATTCACTACTTGCACAATCCCAAATACACCTCTTTTACCCCTCAAAAATGTTGCATAATGATTGTTTGCAATTTCTCCTGGGACATGAAGATGTCCCAAGAGGAGAAATCGAAAACAATGCCTGTGCAAATTTTTGGGTGGTAAAAGAGGTGCATTATGGGATTTGTTCAAGTAGTGAATTAACAATAAAACAATTTTTAAATTCGGTATTTCTTATATCCGTGATCAAGGTCTCATCAAGTCAAGACTGACAGTGATTCTACTTGCCTCGACCTTTAAGTTTTGCCGGATGTCGCAAAACTTCATCCAAAAGTTGTTTACATTAAGCTCCCACAGAGTAAGGTGTCTCTGTAATTCGTAAAGGATTCATGCGGTTGTCTAACAACAACTCCTTCAATTGTACTTTCGTGATGTATAGTATGTGACTGTTGTCCAATTTGAGCTATGGAACGCTAAAGGGTTTCCTTCGCTCACGCTTCAGCGGAAGACAAACCAAAAAACGCCGGGAACGAGACCCATCTCTGTGTAAGGTGACTCGTGATAATTAATAGTAAGTAATCCTTACTAGTGTCCAGTACTAACCTCCAAAGTAAATAAAATAGGGCGGCCGGGAAACTGGCAATAAGTAACACATGTCTCCAGTCCCTCACAAGATAAGCAATCATTACCATGATGCATGCGCCAATTACCCAGAAAACATCTTGCACTTTGCCCGCCATTGTACGATAACTTGCTCCAACCAGCTCCAGGATGTAGACATAATGACCAACAAACAGGCCTGTGATGGCGGCACCAGAGCAGAATCGAAGAAAGGTGAAAAAGGACAGACAGTCCACGAAGCTAGAGGCGAGACTAAACCCGAACTGTGGTATTTAAAAAAAATGGTGTTAGTAACACTTTACCAAGAACCCCAGAAATTAAGCAAATACAGTTATTTTGCACCGTAGAAACACATAATTTTGAACAACAGTAAAAGCAAGGTGACACACGCTAACACCAACCTGGGGCCCGTTTCTCAAAAGTCCCGATAACTTTTTGGGCACGAAAAGCCATTTGTGAAACTGCCAACCACTTGCTTTGGAAAGCCCATCTTTTAACATGTTTTGAAGGTAACAAAAAGAAAAATGGCTGTGAAGTTTGACGACCTAAATCCTCTCCGTTCTTGAGATACAAAGGGAATTGTGTCACCCGAAAATGGCCCGTAAAGTTTCGGCACTTTCGAGAAACGGACCCCTGGTGTGGCCAACACATCACGCATGCGCATAATCATTTCACCCGGAGCAGCCATGGACAGCTGTTTCAGCCTTTTGGGCCTCATCACAATTTTGCTATTCATCAGCTTGGGTAGCCTGTGGTCCACATATTGGTTACAGAAGACCAGGCCTGGGTTGCTCGAAGTATGGTTAACGCTGACCAGCGTTAAATACCATGGAAACCTATAGCTTTTGATACGTCTTAGCCAACGGTTAGTGCTAACCGGGCTTCGAGCAACCGGCCCCTGTTCAACTTACTGCTAGGGCGCTGCACAAGAAGAGGCAAAATCTTCGTCCAAAGTAGTCAGATACAACTCCAAACATCAGAGAACCTGCCATCATACCAGCAACAAATAAGGACTGAACAGTAGCGGCGATGTTTGCTTTGTCGCAAATCAAGTTCCACTGAAACAGGATGACACGAATCGGCTTTAGTTAGTTAACGTTGTCAGCTACTGCCGTCGGACTAATTTCATCGTATTGGTTTTCTGTCAGGGGAAAAGCAATGTATCTAAAAAAGATTAAGTTTACATAATCTGTCGGCCATTTTTAACTCGTCACCGAGATGAGAGGGTTTGGCGTTTGCCCTTTTGGGTTTTGAATCATCCTTTTTTTATTCAGAGTGTTACCTTGACCACTGCTTAATCACTCTTTCAACATCAAGGTTAAGTCTGTTACGAGTCTAGAAGGCCTATCAGGCCAGCGCCTTATTTCCGGTTTCTGTAGCATGAAGCGACAAGGAGTATTTCTACATGGATGGGATGCTAGTCTATCGCAGGGTTACCCCCAGCATTAAATTCGCCGTTACCCATTTAGAGAGGCACCGTGAGAGTAAAGTGTCTTGCACCAGAACACAATACATTGTTCCCGTCCAGGACCCGAACCCGGACCACTCGATCCGGAGTCGAGCACACTAACCATGAGGCCACCGCGCCTCCCACTTTCTCAACATCAAAGAAGCTCTAAAAGTTTTAATTAACCTACCTCGGTGACGGTGCTTGAGAATGAGCTTTGAAAACGATAACTGGTGCATTCTTCACAGCACTTATTCTCATCACACGTTACATTTGGAGTCACGCATTGAAATTGAGGCGTACCAGTGGCAAAGACAAGTGAGGCTATCTGCAAAGCACTGGAAACGATGACCAGAAAACAGGACGAGAAATAAAGGAACTTTTGCCACCATCCGAACTCACCAACATATCGCAAAACATCATCAAAATGTTGAGTAGGATACTTAATTTGGGAAGCCATTCTGTAAGATATCGAACAGACAAACAGATAAACTTGGTAGAATGAAAGAACCATTCTCGCATTGACCAAAAACTAAAAGAGTTCAAGGCCTCAACGGTATTCGAACACTTGACAACGAAGCCGCTTAGCCTTAAATTAAACTGCGGAGGCATTTTCGGGTATCGTTTCTCCTTTTTTTTTGGAACAGTTGGAAATACGTCAGCGTTCGCGTGTTTGCTGGAATCAGATTCAAAGAGAGCGGTATCATTTTTGTCGAAATAAAGGTTGAATTTCACTGCCGTGATCTTGTATTTTATGCTGTTCTTTTAGCGTTTAACGATGTAATAGTTGAATTATGCATGCCTTTTAATGAATGATAACAGGAGCCCATGAGGAGGAACTTGCATCTCCCGTGCAATCCCTACGAGTCAACCTTTGCTCGTAACTTTCTATTTTTAGAACGCCACGAGTTCTTCGGCTCTCCACGCCCTGTTTAGAATGGCCAATCTAAGAATAAAGTTATTGTCCAACGAAGACAAAAATAGAACAAACAATGTAGGCCAATTGTGCAGATCGATGCGAAATGATGTAAATGTGACTCTCCAACTGAAGGGTTAGTTCTAAAAATAGAAGGATTGCTCAAGGATATAGCGCATAGGCAAACTCCTACTTGGTTTCGGTTTTCACGCGCCATTTTTGATGCGCAATTGCCATTGCTTTACAGTCAAAAGCCCCTTTACGCGGCTAATTTATAAGTAAAAAATATATATGACGGTTATTTTTGATGGCAAAAGTTTATTTCATGTATGAAGGTTGTTTTGTTATGACAAGGTTAGATTGCCCCCGCAGGCCAAAACCCGAGGTCTGTCTGACCTTGTAGGTCAGTCGGTAGAGCAGTGGTGATCTAACCCGAAGGTTGTGGGTTCAATTCCTTGTAGGTCAGTCGGTAGAGCCGCGGTGATCCAACCCGAAGGTCGAGGGTTCAATTCCCACCCTGGGGCCCGTTTCTCAAAAGTACCGAAACATTACGGGGCTTTTTCGGGTGTCACAATTCGGCCTTTGTATCTTAAGAACGAAGAGGATTTAATTTGTCAAACTTCACAGCTATTTTTCTTTTTGTTGCCTTGAAAACATGTTAAAAGATCGTTTTTAATTCTAAAACAAGCGGTTGGCAATTTCACAAATGGCTTTTCGGGCCCGAAACGTTTTCGGGACTTTCGAGAAACGGGCCCCTGGTCAGAGTTTTTCTCTGTCCTTGAGTGGGCCCATTTTCCATTAGTAGGGCTAACGCTCACATGGTTTACATGGGTAGAAAACAGCACTTCACATCACCTTCTGATAGTTAATTCTGTTGAAATATAAGTGCACACGGCCAACGTTTGCATAAACGTAACCTCTTACCTAAAAATACCCATTCAGTAGCTGTTTTCCAAATAAATCTCAGTAAATTTTTTGAAGCATTAAAGTCACTGTAAAATCTCTCACATAAATGTCAGTGGCCTCAAAATTGACATGCTTACTAATCCATTTGTGGCATCTATTTTGTATCACGACCATTTTTTATGATTGACAAGGTCACGTGACATGGTCATGCGAAGGGCCTATCGAACTGAGTTCGAGTGAGTTCGGTAATCAAACGAAGTCGAACACCGAACTTTGAGTGACTTCGATTTCCGAACCAATCGAACTCAAGCGAACAAATCGAACTCAGTCGAACTCAATCCATTAGAATGAGGTACATTAGTTTGACAACCGAACCCAATGGATTGCGTTCGATTGTATTCGGTGAGTATACTCGCTTTTACTACGCATTTAAAGCTTACAATCCAGAGCGCATCTGAAGCCATTTCCCTGGAATTTCTGCGTTTACTAAAAGCACGTGTTACACTCCCGGGTGTACTGTAGGAATTCGAGTCTCCAAGAACTTGGTGTTGATTTTCAACACCAGTTACAAAAATCATGAGTTCGAAAATCGAACGTCCGATTGAATTTGATCATACAATTTTTTCGTGTGAGTTGGATTTCGTTCGATTATAAAACTCAATCTAATCGCTTGTACATTTTGTTTCCCAATACAGGTCATGTGATAATACTCAAGAGGTTTGGTCCTTTGTTTTGTTCATTAAAAAGAGTGCATGCAAGCATGAATATGTCTATTGTGTTCGATTTACCATGCGGGACTATGACATTTTAAATGAGACAAACGTTCGTTCACTCGAGGCGAGCGTTTCTTAAGTAAATCGACTTAAAAAAAAAAAAAAAAAAAAAACTGGCGTTTTGGCTTACAAAATATAAAGAGAACATAACTTTTTGGCGCTCTCCCTCTCAGCCGCTTCTGAAGATTGCGTGACACGATTGATTAGAAGCAGGCACGTCCGAAAACGAAAACGACTGTCTTTTCTTCTGAAGTGCTTGTTTTTGGGAGTAACTGCAGAACATTAACCCACTGCCAGTATTGTTTTCTTGCAGCGGCATCGTTTGAAGAACGAGGCATACATAGCAATACGTGTCATTCCTATTTATGCAACTAAGTGTTGTAGCTTGAGTACCCGGCCAGTATTATGTTCTTTGATTTTATGTCGGAGACCACACAAAGTTTCTTAAGGATTCTCGCTTTTAGAAAATCAAATAGAGAAAATTGAGTCCACAAAGACAAGAATTGGTCAACCTGGACTTTTTCCAGAATAAGTATTATAACTTTCCCCCTGATCCTAAAATTGTATAAATCCTCGCTTCGAAAACATACACGGCTTTTCTTCATCAGACCTCATATCAACGTAAGACAAGGGCAAGCCGGGCAAAAAGGCACTAAGGTGCCGGATAGTATCATGAATGATTTGATATTGTGATACTGATATTTTAATATGGTCATCACATCACTCACGTCTTACGATTTGATATTTCG
>OX421447.1:58819556-58827056 GCA_949126865.1 Montipora capitata | reverse complement strand
GGTTGTCATGGTTTCTATTGCTAGTTCGCGCGCACAACCCAGGGTGGCGAGTCAACCACACTTGCTGGCAGAGATGAAGAACTATTCACAAAAAAGGCTCCATCCTCACTACTCTGGTCTTGACCCAACACAGAAACAAATGGATTTTGAGATACACTTTACGCGCGAAAACAAACAAAGGGCCGCCACTTCAACCAATCAGGAGAAGCCATGTCACGCATGACTGCTTCTGGTATGTTCTTTTAGGGGCAACTCTTTTTTTCGGTAACGCTTTGTGACTGTGCTGGGGAGCCCACCCAGGTCATAGGAACACTCGTACCTAATTCACTCTTGCTATTTCAGGGGTCCTGACAGCACTTCCCTCCTTTGTTATCGCCAGATCCTTTGCATCAGTTCGGCCAGGATTGGCGAAACTTTTGGGCGAGATCATTTTTTTTTAATTCGAGGATTTTCGGTGCGTTCTGGGTTAGAATGGAGAGGATGCTTGTTTTATGAGTCACTGAGTCATGAGTCGTAAGTCAATGAGATTCACAGTCAATATAGCAATAATTTATTGATTAAGCCTAAGCCCTCGTTTCAGTGACTAGGATTAAGCACTCTCAAATTTTAGCTTTCATTTTATGGTTTGGTTAACTGCCTTAACTCATTGACTCATAAATACTTAACCTATTGATCAAGGAGACCAGTCCACCAAAGTAGAAAAAAACCCCTGTTCTATAAAAATTCAAACCGAAATTTTTGCCCAATTATCCCATACATAATAATTTATGTACTTAATTTTCAAACCTCTCAGCAATAACATTTTACTTACAAGCATCTTCATCCAATTCTGTGTATTCACTTTTAGGCCTGCAATCGGTAAAAAAGAGTTAACTCGATAAGAATTATAATTAGTATCCATGGGCGACAATAATTTTTCTACAACTGCTCCTTTTTTAACAAAGTAGTTCTTCAACAAAGTTAACTGATTAGAGTGTAATGTGAAGTGCTAGTTTTGTACCCCATATGAACCATGTGAGCGTTAGCCCTACTAATGGGAATGGACCCACACAAGGACAGAAAAAAACTCTGACCAGGGTGGTAATTGAACCCACGATCTTCGGGTTAGATCACCACTGCTCTACTGATTGAGCTACAAGATCAAACGGGAGCAGGCCGCGGGAACTGAAGATGTTAAAGTCACGGCAATGAACATGTACAAGTACAATGTACAAGCCACTCTTCTATTTATTTCGATCTTTTGAGCCGAACATTATTAATTTTTCTAAAAGAAGATATACAGTAGTTTTACAGTGGACATTCATGTTGTGAAACCGTTTGCCCCTAGAGGGTAACGTGTAGATGAGTAAAATCTTCCAAAGGGAACAAGATTATTTAATTCACTCAATGACTGACCAAAGGGCTGGTAATTTATGAAAGGACTCAGGGTCCCCTATTAAAGCTTTAAAAATACCCAACAATTACTTAGGCTTCGTGTTTTTGCATTTTGTGCCCTCCCAAACATGACCAAGGTGTTCCGGAAAGTGCAAAAAACCTCTTATCTGCTAAACAGCGTACCGTACATATAATAATAATAATACATGTACATGTAGGTTAGTAAAGGGGTTAAAACTAAAATTTTCTATATAAAACAATCATAAGATACTGTAAATGAAAATAAACATCTGTCAATAAAACATTTCTTAAAACGCTCAGTATTAACATTTGGTAAAATCAGAAGCACATAATCTTGAAGCGTGCGTAACTTGCAACAAGAAATGAAGGCCGCAATTGAATGGCACCACACATACATAACTCATAAGGGCAGAAACAAGAAATTATTTAATAAATGAAATATTAAGCAACCACCTAATTATATCAATAATTATTGTCCTCTTATTAATTGACGTCCAAACCGGCCTAAACCGGCCAGACATAGCATTTTACTCTGTCTAATGCCAGACTATTTTACTCGTCAAATGGGGAACCCCTGGGAGTCAATGGGTTAAATGCTGACATGCATTTTTTCCCAAGCCAAACTTTGCAAAATCATTGATAAATATAATGTATATTTTTCATTCCTTGTAAGAACTTCGGTTGCTTTTATAAGTTGCATGTATTTTATCATGACTGAGTGATTTTAAGTGTTGGGCTCAAGGTGAAAGCACTTGGACTTAACAAAATCAAATGGAACTCTTTTAAAGAGAAATTCAGAGTTCCATATCAATAGAACACGAGGACATCTAACATAAAAGCTTTGTTTGACAAAATTAAACAATACTTAAATTTTCTTCTTCCCATGCATATTGGTCGGTATTACTGACAACCACAGTATATATTTTATCGGTACATCATGTTCAAAATGATACATACTTAACAGCTTACATTGTATTACTCACTGCACAGTTTTGCTAACATTACCGATCTTTCCAACACAAACACTAATGATATGACTCCTGGGTTCAAACCATTTATGTACAACACAAACACTACTGACAAATTACACAACACGTTTTTTCCTCAACATGTAATTCAATTTAAGTTTTTTCAACAATGATCACAATATATTAACCTTCCATTTCCTGTTTAGAAATTTGTGTTATTTATTGTCGTCGTCATTATCATCATCGTCATTGTTGTCATCCTTGCTACCATTAACAGTACTAACCATTCCTCAGGCCTTGGGTAAGTAGTGTGCCTCAATGCATTATCAGGGTCATACTCAAATGCTACTCCAGCTGTTGGATTCCATTTGGCATGTTCCTTCGCAAAGCCCTGTAGCACAAAATAAAAGGAAATTAAAGAACACCACAAACTAATATAGTTACGTTCAAATCATATTGTGTGAGAACACTGATGTTCATTTCAAGATTTTTCACCTTTTTAGCAAATGCCCGAAGCTTTAGTTCCTGTTAGAATGTAAAAAAAATAAAATAAAATAAAAATTAAATTAAATTAGGAATGTAAAGTGTTGTAATATTAAAAACAAAACACTGATGCATAAGTTATTAATAAAAGTATTGCCTACTTACTAAAGCTAGATTTTTTCAAGAATTTATCACCACTTGATTAATCAGAAATTATTTTTAAAAGACATCTCAAAAACTCATAATAATTCATGAGCCTAACAGCCTATCAAAACATCAATAAGACATCACATACACATCAACCTTAAAGTTTATACTTGGTAATCTATGATCATTCTGAAAGGCCCAGTGGGGCTGAATGTGCAGACAATACAATTACATGACATTGTATCACTTATTCTCAAATGATCTTTATAATTATAAAGGTCACTAGTGATCTTTACATACAATTAAAGGTCACTAGTTCACCAGTGATCTTTATGAAATAGTCCTACTGTAATCATTTTCATCAAAATGTAAGCCATTACAAACTTCTGGGCAGATACTTTTACCCATCTTCCTTCCAAACTTCTTCAACAAATTTTGTCAACCAAAAAATTCAACGTGCTGTCATGTTGACAATGTTTGTATCTATTTTGTCCTGTTCCACATTGAAACCCTGCTTCTTGGTTAGCAGCTTGTTTGTTCAGCCTTGCATTTCGCCACCCTGCGCAAATACTACATATGAAAGACCAATTTGTAACACATCATGTTGATTTTGGAAATGATTTTTCCTACAAGACTTTTTCTTCATTGGCAGTTTTCAATTCTCTGAACTTTCTCTTACACAGCATTTTTAACCAACCTTCTTCAACCATCGACTGGAACAAAGAAAGGATTGAAGGAAAAAAAGGTTGCTTTTAAAATTACCATTATGATACTGCTTTTGGGTCCACTTGTTTTGCTTGTATGCTACTAATCTTAAACCTCACAAGTTGAACCTTTGTTCGGACTCCCAAGGGACACGATTTTTGTGGAATGTTTTTGAAGCTGTTCAAAACACTCACAGCACATGTTTTATCGGGTCTAAAACACTTGGCTACCCCTTGTGTTTTTAAACCCGATAAAACACTTCTGCTCATTTTTTTAAACATTATATCAAGTGGCATAATACTATAACTTACCATAGGAATGAGGCTAATCAAAATTAATGCTGAATGATTTTTATTACATGTACCTGGTTCTTACGAAGTTTCACTATCAAGATGTCTGCAATACAAAATAATAAAAAAGAAAGCAAGTTAAGATACTACTAATCTTGATTAATCACTTCTCTTCACAAGGGGTTTTTCCACAGGCCAGTGAAATGAATGTATTTGTGTGTCATACAGAGTTAAGAATCCCATCTGGCAGTAGATTGGTTCCATATTATTTTACAAACAAAGCTTAAGATTTGAGCAAGGATCAAGTTGTGATTTGAACTCTCCAAGGGCCTCAGGATTTGATGAATTCTGTCTTCCTGTTCCCTGACTACTCAGCAAGACTAAATAAATGAGTAGTTACTGTAAATGTTGCAAATATATGAACACAGTGAGCAAGTTTATGTTTACCTGGTCCAGAAAAGAAAAGACTCACCATCTTGTTCGCCATATTCACTGCTTTCGTCATCATGGTGTCTTGAAGTAACCTGAAGTAAAAAATAGATTAAGAATCCAATAAATTATTATTACTTTGTAAATTTACACAAATAGGGAAATTCTTTAGAACAGCTCAGTTTTGAAAAGACACTGTTTCTAAAGCATTTGGCTAGAAAGATTACAAATAAAAGATGACACAGATTGGTTGGCTGACATACAAGACAAACACAGTAATTCAATTTCAACAACCGTTATTTGAATCACTTGAAGATGAAGTCAAGATGACATCGTAATCTTTGTTACCAGCAGCTCAGTTACTTCAAGTTAAAATTTTGAACTGCATTGCACCATTAATCAATAATTGTTTTTTGTCTTTACAAGCTCATCTTAAGCAGTCTCTTAAGTCCAATTTCTTGAGTTGTAATTTTGCAATCCCAATTTCTCTCTCCCAAATGATTCCTATGCAAATTTAAACCACACAACTTCTTCTGATCAATGAAAAGACAAATTATTCTGCAGCTTCTGTTAAATACCGGAATAACTCTTGGGTCTGAGGAGATGAGATCTCTTGTTGTGACATGCCTTGTTTGATCATCCGAGCATTTGACTTCTAATGTCAACTCAACAGAGCAGTCTGGACAAAACTCATCACATGTACAGTCCTAAAAAAGATAACAACAGTGGTGTAACCTTGAATAAGTAATGTACTTTTGGCAAGAAATTTTGGATTGTGACTCAGCCAGTCCAGTATAAGAGCATCACCCTTCCCTTGTGAAGAAAATCAACTGTACATCTCAAACCCTCCTTGCATTGTGAACATTGTTCTGGTCCGAGTTAGAAGGTAAAAACGGATTCAACCTGAGAACGGATTTGACCGACAACATCTACACCTATAATTTGCGGATTTTATAAAAATAAATAATAAATAAAATATACCAGAAACTTAGTAAAACAGAGAAGCCTGTTTTTTCTAGAATTGTTGCATTTCGGGCCACTTACACGTGAATAAGTCAAACGATCAACAACGTCGTCACTGATCAAAGGTATTAAACCTAAGAAAGGGAGATAAATTGGCTCCGTCAGTAGAGAAAATTTGAGTTATGCACACAGAGAGATTCAGTTGACTCTCCAATGATCCACTTACATGTAGGGCCTTTCCACATGGGCAACAAAATAATTATTGGTTAAAATTTAAAAAACGATCTCTGGCTAAAATGATTTAAAAACTACGAGCTTTCGACTGCCCGAACTGCAGTCTTCGACGGGTAAAATGAATGATAAGAAATCGACGAGAAAATTTAAATAAAAACGTACATTGCAAAATGATTTCTTATCATTCACTTTACCCGTCGAAGACTGCAGTTCAGGCAGTCGAAAGCTCGTAGTTTTTAATCATTTTAGCCAGAGATCGTTTTTTAAATTTTAGCTACCGGTATGTTTCACCCTGGCTGCGGCCCTTCAATATTTTCAAAAATAATTATTGTCTATTTTGTGGATGGATTGTCCCGACTTGACAACTTTTGGTCGAAGCGGACAAATTATTTTCAAAGGTGCCATGGACAAATTTTGTCCCAGGTAAAAACAGGACAAAAATTAGTGAAATGACAAAATAGAGTGATACAGGCAAACAAATTAAATTAAATGTGTATTTTGATGTGTCATGACCGGTCGCAATACATGTACATTAAATAAGACATCAAAGGTATGTCGATGCATTCAAAGGTGTTTTCAAAAGTTGTGAATTCTTTGGTTGGCGTAGTAAATCTCAAACCAAGACTGGTTATATTAGGTCTTGGAAGGCCTAGGAGTATCCATGGATTGTACCAGCGAGTCAAGCTCAGTGCGTCTCCTACAGTGTGGAAACTAAGGGCGCGTTCGATTGACTGTATTCCGGAATAGGAATACAATCATGGAATAAAAGTTAGAAATCCTTCGTTTTACGGAGATTCACATTAAAATTATCAAACACTTGCTAAAATGCTATTTTAAACATATCTTTATTATCCGTTGTTGCTTCAAAAGCGCCAAACATACCGTTTTAAATCATCACTCCGCCTATTGTTATTCCGGAGTAGGGTCAATCGAACGCACCTTAAGACTGGTTAGGTCTTGGGAAGGCTCCAGGAGTATGGATTGTATCAGCGAGTCGAGCCCGGTGCATCTCTTACAGTGTGGAATCCCACGTGTCATAACTTGATTTCAAAGGGTTTGATGCTTCAAAAAACAGCACATCATGAGCAACATTCCTGTATAAAATTGTGTGAAATTTAAGAGCAACAGGCATGAAGAAGGTTGAATGATTTTGCCATACTCCATTGTTCGGCAAAAGAAATGTTTGGCGCTCTTCTTGCAAAGTGTTCACAGATTTGAATCAGACAAAAATTGTCCTCACTGATAAGTTTTTGTCCGTCTGCTTTGTCCAAGACAATGTCTGCTAGTGCAGAAAGGCCCTTAGTACCCAAAATGTCAAATCCAGCTTTTCACTTTTATATGGTGGTTAAAAGCTATAAAAAGACAGTGATCTACCAGAGACAACACTGAGCTAGTCATATTCTACACCCTGCTTTGATGCAGGGGTTAAACAGCAGGTGGCAGGTCATTATTTCACCATAGCTGACACAACCCAAACCTTTACTAAAAATACTAAAACATTAGGCCTATAGCTACATATTAAAACAGTATGCTTTAGATAATGTTTACCCCTACGGGTTAGCATTTTTGTAAAGGTTTGGGTTGCTTCAGTTATGGCAAAACAATGCTTTGAGGGACAAAATTGTAAATGCTAGAAGGACCAGTTGTTTTTGTGTGCATACAACTGCATATTAATGGTTAAGTTTGATTTAAAATTTGCTAAATTCGAGTGCTCAAATTCAGACAATTACAGCACTGTATGTTTGGTGGAACAGAGAACCATTACGATATTTTGGTTTTAAAATGCAGGAAATTATGTACATCACTGTGAGTCTAACACAAAAAAATTTCAGGGAGGCATGCCCCTGGACCTGAAGCAGATGGACTCCTCAGTGCTTTATTTTCTA
>OX421447.1:58804556-58814556 GCA_949126865.1 Montipora capitata | reverse complement strand
TAAAGATTGTGTGACATATAAGATAAATTAAAATCTGTGACCTTATAGACAGATGGTATTGCTTTCTACCTTAAATGTTTTGTATTTCAATGAAACAGGTATATGATGGAAAGGAATACAAATTAACATTAGAATTCCCAAGCACATACCCACACAAACCTCCAGTCGTGAAGTTCAAGACACCATGTTATCATCCAAATGTTGATCATCAAGGAAACATCTGCTTAGATATACTAAAGGTATTGACCAAATGCTAAAATGGCTGGTAATAAATAGTTATTTTGCCTTTGTTTTAACCTTGTTAGCATGTATAAAATTGGGAGAATTTTGGCTCTAAAACGAGGCTAGATAAAAGAATAATCTACTGTGTGTTTGCACTCAGTCTAATAACAAAGTTACTTCTAAACTTAGCAACTAAAATACATTTTGTAATGCACCGAGCTTCAATGTATAATAAATTGTAAAGATTATTGTGCATTTGACTTCAATTTTATCTGTTATGCTCTCTTGTCTGTACCTCATGACTACTATACTGTACTTGTTTTGTTGTCTAGGAGAATTGGTCATCAACTTATACTGTAAGATCCTTGCTACTCTCGATTCAGTCTCTACTGGGAGGTATGCTTGATACACAATTACCATTTAATCATCAACTCTGCAATGCCATTTTGTTCACTGGGCATTCTGTAATTCTTTTTTTTTTCTATTCTACTCTTTAAAACTCATTAGGTATTCCTGATTTTTGTTAAAATTGTTTGTACATCATTACAACAAACTGGAAAAAATAGTAAACATTTTACTGTTAAAGTTTGAAAACCGTGAACATTAGAAATATTTAAGAAATGTTATAATTGTGTTTCAAGTAAAAAGCCAATCACAAGTGAGAAAACCGCAACTACTTGTTTGTTTGTGAGTTAATCGCTTCTGATTGGTTGATGCACAATGGGAAACGTCAAAATCAAATCAAAGTGTTCACAGTTAAATTCGGATTTGCACAGTAAAACCAAAAACCAGCAAACTATTTTGTATTTGCTTTGACTTGATTCTTTGAAGTTACATTGGCAAAAAAAGCTACCAATTAAATATTAATTAATTTTGGCTATTCTTTCAATGAAAGATGTTAATAATTATTAATGTTGTCTTAATTCTCCCAATTATTATTTTCAGAGCCAAACAATGACAGTCCTCTTAATGCTGAAGCTGCAAAATATTGGAATAAAGAAAGTCAGTATCCTTGCGGCTGATTAGTAAGGTTTAACACTAAAATATGTAGGAAGCAAAATTACCATTGAAATGCTGCAATAACAATAGAGGAAGGAAAGAACAACTGTAATGAGTCTTATTTTGTCGCAACTCTTTCGTTGCTTTTTATTTTAAATAATAGTTATGAAAGTAAAGTGTATTTAGCTCTGGGACACTATACAGAAATCAATAAATTTTCATGGTTATAATTCACTATACCCACTTCTTTGTCTCTAAAGATTAATTAAAATATATTTTACTAACCTTAAACACTTTTTTCTCAATTTCAGTTTACAAGAAAGAATTAGAGAAATTTGAAAGCATGATGGCAAAAAAATTATGAGATGTGTGCCCTGAGTGGTTATTATCCACTTTCAAGAAAAATCTTGTTTTAGTTATGATCCTTTTATAACAGAGGCATCTATGTGTAGTTTTTTTATTTAATGTTATTACCACATCAATCAACGAATCAATTTCACCAAAAGATATTTTTAGGCAACAAGTCAAGTTGGCTTCTCTCTGATTCTTCACTTTGTAAATAGTAAATATTGATATTGTTGACTTCAAAAGTTACAAGTTGTGGAAATTTGAAATAAACACTTGCATTTGACAAGAATACAGGTCTTTGTGAAAGTTACATGGATGTGTCTTTAATCTATGCACAGTCCTGATTCGTCTGGCGTTAGTCTCACTATCATGACAGAATAGGATAAAGGGAACGGTTCATGAGCGGACCAAGATGTTAAGATTTAAGGTAGTAAATTCAGTAAGTTTCACTCTCCAGGAGGAAAGGGTTAAGGACGGTGCCTACTAATCAAAGGTATTTTTGTGCGGTTGTATGGATATGCGGGAAAAACAGATCTCAACAAGTGCTATTAAATACAAAAAGAAAATTGGGGGTAACCATGCATTTTTCAAAGATAATTAATCAACAATATTAGTAAAAAGCTTTAAAATACAAAGGAATGTATGGCATTCCTTTCCAAATTAAAGCTTAGTTATCTCTGAAAAATGCATGGCTATCCTCAATTTTCTTTTTGGATAGCAAGAGCACTTGCTAAGTTCTGCCTTCTCAGAATAGTTTTAAACCGTGCAAAAAAATTTATATCCCTGCATAAGTAAGCACTACCGATAGGAAATCAGTCTCTGGAGATGCGCAGAAAATATAGTAGGCACAGTTCTTAAGCTGTCTTCTAAGGGGCAAACAAGGGAAACTGCACTGTTCACTTGACTAAAAGGGCAGTTTGATTGACATGAAAGACTTTGCCATAGATATTGAAGGTGAAGCCAGAATCAAACAAAGAATATTTGGCCAAGTCAGTTTACAGACCACTTTATTAATAACTATACTAAAATGATAAAATGCAAAACCTGACCCCACTATTACAAACTTCCCAAGAATAAGACCAGATCAAAACAAACTGTTCATACTGAGATACATTAAACGTTAGTAACTGACAAAATACAACAGACTGAGTATAAATAAGTAATTTCAGGGGAAAAAAACTGACTGCTGTTTATGCTTTCAAAAGGATTGTTCTGAAAGCATCGACTTGGGAAGCTTTGCAACAATTCACCTTTTAAGAATAAGTCTGTCAGAATGTCTCTTGGAAGAAAAGAGAAGAACATGCTAATAAGAAAAAAAAAGGAAGTAGCTTTTTATTCAGCAAGTAAACTTTAACCTCCCTTATATTATCTTATCCCTTATCTTCATTCCACTGATGAAGGGCAGTCCCGAAACGTCTGGACATTTGTTAAGATGTTGGCACTTTCAGCAACATCCTCAACTTTTATTTTCTTATTGTACTAACAAGTGCCACGCAGCATACGAAGTTTTTAACTTCTTTCATTTTATTAAGTAAAAAGTGAGGTTGCAATATCTGAAAAAAATTTGGAAATAAGCATCAAAAGGAGTAACTGAAGGTATTCTCTCTAAGAAGAGTTTCCTTTTGTTTTAGTACCTGCACTTCATAGTTTTTTGTCTTTTGTTATGTACAAGGGCATCTTTCAGTTTTACAGTGTCTCATAAGATAAACCCAAGTTTTAATTTGCCTGACTCCTCAATTACAGTAGATAGCCTTTTCCCCGTGATACAGAAACCTACAGATTGGTGATCAATATGAATGAATGTAACTTTACAAAAATTAACTTTAAATAAAAAACCTCGAGATCACCACCTTGCATGTTTTCCTCCCCTAATGCAGCAATTCTCTGTCAGCATTACGAAATATAATTATAATTTCTTCTGGCTGGATCCACAGTGGAAAATCTGTGAATTTCTTTGCTCTGCATTGGAGTAAAAAATCTGAAATAATAGTGCCTGCAAAGTTGCCAAAATGGAACGAAACCATGACAGGCACACTGAAGAACCAACCAGAGAAAATTAATAACATGCTAGGTGCTGACACAACATATGGCATTAGGGAACAAGATTGTATTTTTATGCCATGCCTGTTATGCCATTCAAGGGAAAACCTGGAGAAATGTAATGCACCAAGATTCACAATGTGAAAGGGTAGTTAAAGGGACAATAATTATTGATTTTGAATGATATAAAAAGTACATTGTGAAATCTAAAGACAACAAAAATAAATTCACCAACAACTTTTGAACACAGAAGTTACCTTTTTCCAACTTGGTAGTTTTTCAAGTTTCCAAATAAAATTAAAACAAACCCATGATGCTTAGGACCCATTCCAACTGTTTTTCTTTTTTCCAATGTACAAAAACAGTAAAACACTATGAAGTTTCGAAGCTGTGAACGTTGACAAATTTTGCAAGGAGGTATTTTTGCTACAAGACAGCAACAATAACACTAACTGATGCAAAATTTCATAACATTGAAGGCCTGAATAATAGACTCTTCAGCTGAGGGGTTTTGAAAATTAAGGTCTTTTACTGTTTGTTTAAAGCACAGTTAGCACTAATCAATGACTTAAGTCCAGAAATGCACAAAATTAGATGCACACCTGATATCCAACATAAATTTTCCCTACTTCCAATGCCGAGGTAAGTGTTGAAGTTAATGTAACAGTTATGTTCAGGGGTAATTAATGCAGATATTTATCCTGGGTAGCAGAGTTTGGGGGACAATTTTGTCTGTATTCCTGAGCATGCATGCATCTAATCACTTGAGCATGTCTGGACATAATGGTTGTATGCACAACTGTCTTAAGGCCAAACAGAACTGCCAACTGTATTGCAAACAACTTGCAGTATGTTAAGTTCCCTGCTATTAAGTTTTTCCAATATAGAATGTTCACAGGATATAAGAACATGTTTTGATTGAACTATTCAACCTAATTAACTATTAGAGGTCAGTGGACTGAACATAGCCCATTGGTAAGGCCCTTTTGAACCAGGCCAAAAGCAAGATCTTTATTTTTCACACTACATGAAAATGAAGTAAACTTGGTGAAAAAAAAAAGGCGGAAAAAGAACAGAAACTGCAATACATTACACTTTTCCTTGAAAAAAAAAAAGAGGACAGGGTGTCAAGAAGAATACAAAAGGCAAAATTTATGGGAAAAAAGGACCTTTTTTTGCAAAAAGTAGGAAGAAAATGCAATATCCTACATTCACCCACCCTTGCCCTCCCAACCAAAAAGAGCACCAACCAGAGAGAAACATGAAGTTATTTTTGTAAAATAAGAGAGGCCAGGAAGGACTTGAAATAATAGGGAAAACGGAACTTGAAAACTAAGCAAGACCCTAACCTTGTAAACACAGAAGCAGACAGTTTCAAGAAGAACTGCCTTTTGGTGTATACTTACACATCATTCCTTATCTCTCCTGACATTAAAATTATCAACATAATTAAGTGGAGGGAGTCAGTCAAAGATTGATCTTTCCCACGACTATTCTATGCCCTGTGAACTGGATGCAATGATATACAGTATGTAATAATTATTGTTAAAAATGTTTATGTACAATATTTAAGTTCTGTTTTTACATGTATTCTTCAACACTAGCAAAAGCGCAAGCTCCTAATCCAATTTTAGACATGAGTTTCAAGCATTCCTGAGCTTGTCCCAAAATTAAGTCTAATGGAGGTTTTCTTGGCAGGTGATGAGAATCTGCAGATGAAAAAAGATGAAATGAATAAACAGGAAAAAACAGAATGCTATCAATTACTAAGCTTTCTTGAGATCTTCACCTACGTGTGTAAACATTTTGCATCCACTGTTTTTCTTAATTTTTTTTTTCTGTTAAGAAATTGTATCTCTTTGGAGTTTGTCAAGTTTCAAAATGCTACTTCTGAAAAGAGGGTTGTTCAAGATATCATAAGCAAGAAATTTGAAGGGCACTGGTTTGTCAGCGTAAGCTGTTATAAATGTGTACACCCTCTTTAAATAAAGTTGATGATTATTATTATTATTATAGTCTACGTGTGGCCCTACCCTCACCCTGAAAGAAAATGGGAAGATGGATACAGCTAGATGTAGGCTAGGAATTTGAACCATAAGAAATGTATGCATTTCAACACTGCAATCTTGCTTGCCATAATAAAATCATACACAATGTTAATATAACTTAAAACTGAAATGTGAATGGAAATGAGTTAACTGTATTAAAAAGCTGTTTCACAATTATAATAATAAAAAAATTTTATAATAATATTGTGAAAAAATGGCAGAACACTAGTAAAGTAGTGACCTACAGACAGTACATGAATAAAGCTTTGATTTTGCTTTGTGGCTACTGTACACACATGCAGGCAGCTGTAATTTTATAAAATTACTGGACAACAATAGATCATTGTGTACTTGCCTAAAATAGCACTATTTAATGCAGAGCATATTGGTTCTCTCTGAACAGGATCTAGAAGATAACCAACAGGACTATTCCAAGGATCTGTGTATGCCAAGAGACTAAACGCTTCCTAGATGAGCAGTTAAAGAAAATTATTTATAATCAACAAGATCCACTGGACTGGATGATCCTTTCTATAAGGGTTACCACCTGATTACAATATTCACATACTCTTTTAATTAAACAAAAAGGTACCTTCATAATTTAGCTTTGTTTCATAATTTGAGAATTCGTTATATCAAAACTGCATGGTTTGTGCTCTATGAGGTGATCCAGCACTTCAAAACAACTATTTCACTAAGCCAGTGGTCTTGTACAGCACTTTCACCCATTTTTCAGTCTCTGAATACCCCAATGAAGCATTCACACTTGTTTTTGATATGTTATAAGAAGTGACTAGGAATAAATTATTGCTCTTCTCCATTGGACTGGATGATCTTTCTATAAGGGTTACTCCCAACAGCAAATGATCCCCGGTGCACACACTCAAATATGGAAAAAGGGTACACAGAACTAGGAAAAAGGTTCTTGCCTACTAAATGTGGATAACACTGTGACAGTAAAAGAGGCAAAATTCAAATGACACACACCAAGGACCAAGCTGGATTCCCAAGCCGCTTGCAAATTAGAAACTTTTAAAACAGCCACCTACAGCTACTACAGATTGTGTATTCTAGGAACCTTAAATGACAACCCAGATCAGGTACCTTGGAATTGTTACAACACGAGGTACATGTAAATCTGAGTACATGTACAGGTGTATGACTATTTTCAGGCTGTCCAAACATCAGTTCCTCTAAGAAAATTAACACTGTACAATCACCAAAATAATCAAACTCCATTAAAGTACACAGTCATGTATAATACATGTCATCCCTGATGTTATCAAAGTGATGATGTCAAACATTGCCAAACTTTTGCCTGAGCCATGCACAGTCAAGTCTTTTTTTTTTTTTTCAATCTATAAATAATAAAAATGAATGTGCAATCAAAGGACTCCTTCAGAAGTCAGATTATTTTTATGACAAAAGTAAACTGTGGTTGTAAATGTAAAAATATCAGTAATAGAATTGTCAGCATTCATTTTAATGATTAATTTTAAAGTTGGCGAGGGAACATTCAACATTATACTGACCCGCAGTGCCTTCTTATTTGTTTCATTCTTGCCATGTTCTCTCCTCAGCTGAACACTCATATTTTGTAGATCCTTTCCAAAAGCTAAAATCTTTTCAAGAACAGTTCTATTTTGACAGCATGTTTGCCTGGAGTCAACTGCAACTCAAAAATATATATAATTAGATATATATATTTGTATATTGCAAACGAGTTACATGACTTTTGCACACCACCTCTTAAAGTTGCAATTCAGAATTATAAAAAATAATACGGTTACCGTAATATTTTACAACTCTAGTACAGTAAATTTCTACATACATGTATAATTTATTTATATAATAAATTTAAAATATGCATAGTCATGTAAATTATTTCACTTGAGATATTGTCAAAACTTCAAAATCATGCAGACCACAGATACCCTCCAACAAAATTAATGTCCTCCTGGTTTGACTTAAACAATAAATACAGATGTTGGTACTTACGTGGCAACAAGCCCTCTAAGTACTCAGGCTTTCCTCTGTTCATATACTTTCACTAAGTGTTAGTAATTTCAATTCAGTGTGAATTAATAGTCTAAGACCAATTTTGATATATTAAAATTCAGTCCTAAACAAAAGGCATCATCAGAGCTTTGAGATGATGCCTTTTGCTTTAATAGGACTGAATTTTAATATAATTTAATTATATTAAAATTCAGTCATATTGAAAGTGGGCTATTAAGAAGACAAAAAGACACCCTGTAGAGCATAGTTCTTTGTTACATGTACAGTCGAACCTCGATTATCCGGACTCGTTGGGACTACACATAATAGTCCGGATAATCGAGTGTCCGGATAATCGAGAATATGAATATTAATGAGGAACAGAAACTGATTACATTAAGAAAGCGACATTTAATCGTGAAACAAAACAATTGCAAATCGTTTGGAAAACAATATTGTCTACATCTCCACTGTCCGTTGTAAATACCTGTACACGTGTCGGCAAACGTTTTGATCTTTTTCCTTGCTCTTGCGGATATCAGATATCTGCCGTTTACTAACGCCATATTCAGCTGACAAATAATTGGTTCCTTTTTCTTCTTTCTCTAATCGCAAAGTTATAGCCTGTTTATCTTTTATCGAAAGAAGGGATCGCTTACGCTTCAAGGACATGATGATCGTGAATAAACATTCGTGACGTAGTGCAGCTTGTTCGCCGAACGAGCCAATAGAGAGTGAAATTTCACTTAGCAACAAAGCAACTCTAAGCCAATCAGAACTCATTTGAAAGTTCTGCATTAGTTACGACGTGTGCGAGCGCTGCTTTATTTTGCTTTTTCAAAGAGAAACAAACTCGCGTTTACTTTACTTTTCAACGCTGTAGTTTTAAAAAGAATATGGCTAGGGATCTTGATGATGACTAATAAATATTCATGACAAAATTGGGACCAGGGAAAAAGTCCGGATAATCGAGAAATCCGGATAATCGAGGTCCGGATAATCGAGGTTCGACTGTATATACATGTATTAAATCATTGATTATATGGAGTACATCTTTTGGACGTTTATTTGAAATTTGCACATTATGGATTTCAATCTCTTCAAAAAGTTTCTTGGTCAAAAAAATTATATTATAATGTACATCAAGTTTTGCTATAAGTACCTCTGCTTGAACTGTGATCACTGTC
This sequence comes from Montipora capitata, assembly GCA_949126865.1. Taxonomy (NCBI): domain Eukaryota; kingdom Metazoa; phylum Cnidaria; class Anthozoa; order Scleractinia; family Acroporidae; genus Montipora; species Montipora capitata. The sequence continues at coordinate 58,805,714 of OX421447.1, read as the reverse complement.
ATCCATATTTGCAGTCCCATTTAAAATTCCATGATTTGACAATTCTTCAAAATCCTCAACTTCCATTGGCATATTATCAGCATCAAAGCCATTGTCTATACATGTGCCATTGGAAATAAATCCATTAGTAGTTGATGATGAGCTACTTCCCACAGAACCTGCACTGTAAGAATGTGTAGGACTGACATTTGGGCTTGAGCGTGGACTGTGTGCAGCTGGACGGATATCGCTGTCACAGCCACCAACCATTTCTACAAACTGTCGGCATTTTAAAAGAAAAAGCAGGTTTGGATTTCTTTCTAAGAGTCCTGGGTATAATGTCTGTGTTGTTTCAATAGCTTCTCCTATTCTGCCAGCAAGACCTAACTTTTGTATCCCTGAAATGAAGAGAAAAGCACATGCACAAAGGTACTGTAAATTACAGTAACTGTATTAAATCATAAAGAATTCCTTAGCAGCTCATTGACTGTTATATTTGAGAAATGAGAAGAAAGGTATTCATAATGAATACAAGAAAGGCTCTGATGAAGGAGGTTAATGCTCGAAACACCATCTCTGAAATGTTTCCTATAGCAGTTCACGTACCTTCATTAACTTGTTAATTGCATCAATTAAGTAAAACTTTTTTATGACAACAAATTATTCTAGACTACAGAAGGGAACTTCTGGTTTGCCACTGATCACTTTAAAAAGGCTCTACTCAAACTGTCCAGTCCCTCACCTGACTGGTGTGCAAAAACACTTTTTTAAGCTTGCTTAACAAAACCAAAAATAATAATAATTTATTAATAATTATGGACTCACTTTGTCTGTTTTTAATTGAAGCAGTTTCCTCTGTAAATGACTGTCCTGTGCTCTTTGCAAAGGCCTCTGCAGTCGCACAATAACCATGATGGACCAAGTAGGTGGACACAATTCTACAAGCATGTAAAATGTAAGTGCAAACATTGCATGCCTGACATTGTAGTCTTCAAAAAAGAACCATGCGAGTGTCAGCCGATTGATGTTTCAATACCTGGGGATCAAAACATTGCCCTCAAGGAAGGGGAAAAATAGGCACGCATTGCGTACATGTGGTAGTGCAGCAACTTGACAGTGCTTTCTTTCATAACTGTCAACTAAGCTCTGTGTTTTGTTTTCCAGGATATTTAAGTTGTC
>OX421447.1:58787056-58799556 GCA_949126865.1 Montipora capitata | reverse complement strand
AACATGCCTGATGGTGCAAAAACTAAAGAATACCATACGGTATTCAATAAACCTATATCACTCAACGTCCAAACGAAAGATTTTGCACGTCTGACCTCTCATTCAGTGCGAGGCTAGAAGTGCACAAAAACAAACCTTTATTCCCCATGGACTCCAAACTGGCCACCGAGTGATAAAGGTGCATGGACCGAGGCAAAAATGCAACAATACTTTAAGTGCAAAAAGGCAAGTGTGAGAAAAACCTTTATCCTCACAGAATAATTATAGCACATGTGATGGTTTTGGCAAGATTAGTGTGCATTTATCACCATTCGATGCCGAACGATAAAATAATGATTCATTTGTTTACATGTAGAGTAACTTCCACTAAAGTAACATTACTTTGAACTACATATACAGGTAAAAATACTCTATACTGTAAAATTCTTGAGGATTTAAACAACAATGTGCTGAGCGACTTACTGGTAAGTCTGTGAAGGCAATCCCTGAAAAAGACAAAAACTTGATAAATAATAAATATATTGTAAACAATAATGTCAAAAATGTTTGGAGTTGTTTCCCATGGAGTGCCTTACATTCTTAATATGGTACAGTACCCTTAGGAAACTAGTACCAGGTCCCTATCTTACCTAAGGTCAAATGATTATTCTCTATCTCCACCAAGTCTTTAGCGGTGGTTATTCTCGCAACATGCTGATAGGGGCAGTAAAGACTGATAGTGAGAGTCGAAGAAACAAAACCCAACGAGTGTCAATGAGTCCCTTAAATAGGTTTACTTAGTGTTTAGGCTATCACTGAGAGTGTAAGTTGGCAGTGTTCATAGTTCCAGCAAGCCCTTTTTGTAGTCATCCACTGGCCGTTGGTTTCTTTGCTTGGGACTCGGGTGCAGGAGGAGTTGCAGAACGTGCAGCTGGACTCGCAGGTGGTGGATCAGCAACAGCCGATAGCTGAATGGTCAGGGTTGGGGATGACAGAGTGCTGCTGTGCCCAGGACTGTGGCTAGGTGTTCCGAATGCAACTGAGCCTGCTGTCAATTGTGCTAGGATTGGTACCAGTGGAGGGGCTGCAGATGGCCGCCTAGAGGATAGAGGTGGAGTTAGCGGAGAGGCAGGTTCAGGTGGTGAAGGAGCCATGGGGTGGTGCTGAAATGTTAGCCTGGCAATGTCCCGCAGATCGTCATCAATGGCGAACATGGTTGATGGTTTTCACAGTTCGACAGATAAAAAGCTGGGGTGTAGCGGCTGCAGTTAACTCAGGGCCCCCATCGGTGGCACACTCATCAGGGATACCAAATGTTGTGAATGTGGGGTGGAGGCAGTCAACCAGGCCCTTGGATCCCTCTTGTGCCCTTTCAATGGTAGGCCAATTGGAATAGCGGTCCACAACAACGAGGTAGTTCATTCCCTTGTAGTGGAAGAAGTCAGTACAAATGCACTGAAAGGGGTATGCTGGGGAGACAGGTGGATAGGGTGGGGCACTGGGCTGCAGGGTACCATGCGGATGCAATTCTCCTGCAAGGCTCCGATGGCTGCAGTGATGCCTGGCCAAAATACTGTTGTTTCTGCGCATGTCATTATATTGAGGTCACACCTTGGTGTACTGAGTGGAGTATAGTGGTACACTACCATGTAGTCCTCATAAAGGATGTGTAGAGGTGTTCCCAGAACTGATGGTACTCTTGGATGGCAGGTGGGAGCTTGTGGCAAAAATTTGGGGAAGCCAGATTTAGTGATAGATACCAGCTAGGTCATTGCCATGTCACTTGTGGTTGCAAGATGGACTCTGATTGGTTGGTTGTCAATGGTGATAGCTGAGAGGCTGATAGAGCTCGAGGATCTGCATAGTGAGTGCCAACTGGCCTAGAAGGAGTGTCCAAAGTGGTCAAGAGGGAGGGGGATTGTCAAAGTCCTGGTGCACACCACATCATCAGGTATCATGTCTGCGGGCTAGCTGGATGGCACGAAATGGCATCGGCAGCCTTGTGTCACTTGTGGTCTACCACAATGATAAAGCCCCCACAACCAAGCACAAAGAATCTGGCTTTGTCAAGGGCACCAGCCACAGCGAGAGCATCTCCCTCCACTGGTGCACAAGTGTTATCTTCCAATCTGTATGGCAGGGCTCAGCAGGACCCAGCAGATGGACATTAACAGTGGTTTTGAAAAAGCCAGTACGTGATACCACTCATGACCAGTCAGTGACCGGGCAGGTCATTTTGGATGCGGACACCTTCCTTGATTTCTCTGCTGATCATGGATTTGGATTTCTTTAACAGTCTATTTAGCTTACAGTCCCAGCAGAATGGTGCGTGTGGTTTGTGGAGCTGTTGAAATGATAGTATGTGCTTGGTGGCAGCAAAGGCATGTGATACCTGGTCGAGGCTGAATCCAGATCCCATGTCCGTTACGGTGGTTCAGGTTGGAAAGTTGACAATATCAGCTCCAAAGACAAACTTGTCTGGGTTTAGGACAACACCATGGTGGCTGCACAAGTCAAGCCAGTCCACCACTCAATAGAGGCTCTTGGTGAGGTTGTCCGACAAAAGAAGTGTACCATCAGTGCACTTTGTTTTCTTGGGGACATGGGAGACTATCTTATCAGCGTCTCAAATAGCCATCACCTGAGGCTATGTAGCCCTGAGATGCACCTTTGTATCAATACCTCCCCCAAGAGATGATGAAGGTGGTAAGTTGGCCGTCATCTGGGTAGAGAGGAACCCTGTTGTATCATTCAGTTTCAGCAGTCAAAGACTGTCTTCTTGGTGCATCTTCGTACAGAGCGTGCTTGGTGAAAGAGGATTTGTGTGTGGTGAGTCTCGCGTATGGCATGACAGTTAAGTGCCTGGAAGATCCACAGTACTGCAGGGTTTGCCATTCTTCTTGGCACATATCACCATGTGGTGGCAGCAGGTTATGAGTTCACAAACTGGGATTGGTTCTATGACACCCAGCGAGACATCCTAGTCCAGTCATCAAACTGTTTTTCTTCTCCACTAGTCCTCTGGACGAGTAAAGTTATCACTCTCTAACTTAAAGAAATACATGTAATTTTTTTTGTATCATAACAAAAAGTGCTAAAAGCCTTGAAACAAATGAAGAATTGCCAAAGGCAAATGTTTCGAAGACGAACAGGAAAAAAGTGCTACCCATTTTCTTGCCGAATAAAAGTCTGGTTTCTCCTTGAAACAAAATGCACTGTGGGATATAATGTTGTGGCTTTTCAGGTCCGATTGTGATTGTATCTATTTTCCTTTGGTAAATTAAAATGTGAGCAAAAGTATGTCAAAACAGAAACAAGTGTAAGGGTCACTTTCACTCTTTCTTTGGAGGAAAGCAATCAGATGATAAAGAAATTAACACAACATCTGAAACATATGTTCCAAGCGAAAAAAAAACAAGCAAGTTCCAGGAGTCATGGAAGGATAAATACAAATGGCTGAGGTTTGAAGGAAAGGAAAACGAAATGTGCTGCGAGTTTTGTAGAGAATTTCCGAACAAAAAATTAATGGCATGCATTCATGAGAGTGACCAGTAGTTTCGCTGATGCACCAGCGAATTTTAACCCTACTGGTCCTGTGGAAGACCAGACCCAAAAGTTTATTTTGAGCACATAGTAGGGGCCAGCCTTCACATCTGTCTCCTGGTACTGAGACCAGACTATGGTGGGAACAGGCTCTGCGTCAGGGTCAACCATAAGCCTCAAGGGGTATCCCCTCATCAAGGGTAATGCACTTGTGTTAAATGTGCTGGATCTGTAGCTTGGAAAAGGAAAAAAGCGCCCGCTTGGATTTGGCGGCAAAACAACTTTCTTTTTCGCGTTTTTGCTTTGAAAATGGATACGTTTCTGGTAAAACCAAGGAAAGAGCCATGTAGTATTACACCACAAGAGCGGGCTAAGCAATATCCCAGGAAGTTCCATGCAGATGACAATCTCCTATTTTATTCAACTTGTAATGTTGTTGTGGATCACCACCGAAAGTCAGTTCTTGACAATCACCTTTCAGCTGTTTCACACATCAAGTGAGGGAGCGAAACAACAGACATTGAATACTTCTTTCAAGTGCAAAACTCCAGCACACGTGCTGATAAGGTTAATAAATTAAAACATTAAAATTTTTTGCTTAAAAATATTGCGCAATTCGCATAATTTGCGCATAATTCAGGATTTTGGGTCCACAATTCGCCACAAATGTGCATAATTTGCTGACAAAAAAACAAAAACAAACGCATAATCCCGGAAGCCCAGTAGTAATAAATTCAGGAGCCACTTCTGTAGGTGCTGTCAGTTGCTGGGAATGGAAACTGGGTGGGTTTTGGTGGTGGTGGTGGTGGCTGGCAATGTGGGCACACACATTAAGAGCTGAGTGCACTGTGGGATGTGTGTCGTTCAGTGGCTGGTTGGGTTTGCTGTTCCATACATATCAGTTCTGGGCCAATTGCTGTCATGGAGTGGAAGGCTTTGCTCAAAGTGGGGAAGTCTGAAGAAGTGGGGAAGTCTCTTGACGAAAAAAAAAAGGTTGTCGGCATCTCTGGTGATGACAACAACTGTGACAACAAGTGAGGAAGACCATTCCTCACTTGATCCTGCATCAGATACCGTGGGGCAACGTTGGCTGTGGTAGAAGGATTCAGTGCAGCAGTGGCCACTGGAGTGATGTGGTGTGTGGTGCGAGTGCAAGACAAGTGGACCAAAACTAATTAGCACTGCGGACAGAGCATCTTCGACATCCGTCAATTTGCACTCCCATTCAGGGAATGGGCATCTATGCTTTGGCATTGTTGCTGTACTGGAGTGGGCACATGGAAGCTGAGATTCTTCTTTCTTTTGGCAACGGGGTGCAAAGTGTTACAAGGACAATATAGCAGCCCGTCCGTTGTTGTTCTTTGCTGTTTTCTTAGGCCACTGTTCTCTGCTTTCTTATCACAAATAAGAGTCCATCCATTTCACAAAGATATTGGTTTTTAAAATTGGTCTCAACACAGATTACCTTGTGTTGCACGCGCACAGAATGATAAAGCGAAATGTAACAAACATGGGCTGACTTGTGCCAGGTCCCCATCTCAGCAAACTAGTAACATGTACCTGTCAAACCAATTATGCTCTAAACTCAGAACTAGACGCTCCATAAAGCGTGTTTACACAAAAACGGAAGGCACTGAATTGGGTGGTATTGAACTGCAGCATTCCAGTTAATTTTTTCAAGTGGGGGTCATTAAGACTTTGTGAGGGTCACCCACGTCGCGCCAGCAGAGTCCCTTTGTTTCATGCATTCACACATTTAATTATTTTGTAATGTCCTGTCCCATTTTGAGGTCTTTTAGTTTTTTAAGCTTTGGTAATAAATTCAGTTTAAAAAATTAATATAATCAGAGTGCCCCAAACAGAAGTTATAAACCTATGCAATTCAAATGTGGCTAAATGTAATTAAGCTAAGTTAAACGCGAAACAATATTGCTGGCCAGCAGTATCTCACAGAGTTGGTGTGTGGGGTGGCCGGGGGGGTTTACTGCAGGGGCGTTACGTAGTTTACCGCTCAGTGTCGGATGTCAAGTCATTCCACGTGTTTTTCGCTGCTGGGGCTGTTTTCCTTAGAGCTTTTTTAGCGCTTTTCTTTGCCTTCGGACGCTTCGGTTTTCACTTTACGATGCCGGCCACGAGAAATACGAACAACAGTTTACAGACGGCTCCTGTTTTGCCGCCCACGCCCAGCGATATTGATATTCGTCCCGCGGTGGAAACTGGCGATCTGCAAGCCCCTGAGGCGTCCAATTCAGATGCTGGAATCTCGCCGGCGATGGCTTCTTTTATTGCCCGGACGGTGCAAGCTGCTTTGGCTGCTGAACGAGCCAACAATCAGGCGCCATCGCTCACCACCGCTTTGCCCAGCGCCTCGGTGGTTTCCGGCCTTGCAAATCTTCCCGTTTCGTCCATGGTGCAGGTGGGCGGGTCTTCAGGAGGTGTTCTTCAGAGCGGTACTTCGTCGCTGTGCAGCTCAGCCAACAGTTTTCTGGCCGCTGGAGGAGGACTGTCGCATCAAGGTAGGCCACTTCAGTCTATGCCTGTAATTGTGCCTTCTTTTGTGTCGACCTTTTCGATTCCTTCGTTGTCGCCGTCCGTTTCTAGCGCAGTAAACGTATCCCATTTGCAAAATGGTGTGATTCACGATATCGCCGATCGTTCTGCCGTGCTTCCTTCGCCGCTGCTGGACCAAGCGTTCGTTGTTGGTCCCGGTTTCTCGCCTGTTCCGGCCAAGATCGTCGCCCAGATTGTAGCAGGCAAATTCACCGACTTGAGTGATCTGTTGGCGGTCAACTTGGTACAGAAAGATCCAGAACCACAACTGTTTTTGGATGGCCGGCTTGTGTTGACTTCTCAACCGAGGAAACAACGCCGGCGCATTGAGGACATTGCATTGTGGATGGAGGCCTTCGCCATTTTCTCTCTCATTTTGGTTAACCATTTTCCTCACCGCTGGAAGGACTTCAGTACCAGCTTTTGATCTTGCGTACTTACCGCCATTTTTCTGGGCGAGTGTGGCTCGATTACGATCGATCCTTCCGCAAACACGCTGCCGCTACGCGCCTTACAGATTGGTCCCTCATGAATGTGGAATTGTTTAATTTTCACACAGCTGGTTCGTCAGTTCGCAGCTCTTCTCCAGCCCAATCTCACGAGTCTCTCGAGCCCCCAGGATCGTCGTCGGCCGCCATTGTTTGCAAGTCGTGGAATAGGGGGCGTTGCACGGCTCCGTTCGCTTCGTGCCGTTATGCACATCGGTGCTCGTTCTGTTCGGGCGCTCACCGTGCGAGTACATGTTCGACCAAGCCAGACAAGGGCGGCCGTGATGATTCCAAACGTCGTGATCGTTCCCCAAGCGTCTCTGGGTCATCTTCACGTACCAAGGCTCAACGTATTTGACTTAAAGCTGTTTTGTTTAGCCCCGTTTGCCTACTTGCCAGTGACTGTTTTCACCTTGCGTTAAAATTTTTAGGTTCAATTTTGTGACTTTAGGGCGCCCTTCATGAGGTGCTCCAGTAGGTTTTCAGGTATCTACCTCGCGCATAGATTCCGTTTCACAGGGACATCGGCTTGCTTTTTTTTTTTTTTTGTTCCGAAGCATTCCCGGTTTATGCTTCGTGGTAGTTGTATGCCTTTGTTTTGTTCTGTATTTTTGGTAGAGCATTAAACTTGTTTGACCTGCGTCGGTTTTGTGCGTTGGTGAATATTAAAATCTCAGTGCTAGCTTATCATTCCAAAATGTTGTTTCCTTGCAATTTTCCTTTTAGGGTCTCCCGTTTTTCATCCTGTGTCGGTGGTTTCCCCATTGAATGTTGCTCAATTTAGGCGGGACTTGGCTGGGCACCCGAATCAACAAGCAGTCTCTTATGTTCTCGACGGCCTCCAGCATGGTTTTCGTTTGGGATTTCGCCCCACTCGCAGATTACGGGTAGCCAAAAAGAATAAACCATCAGCCTTCCAGAACCCAACGGTGATTGACGATTATCTGGCCAACGAGGTTTCACGATGTAGGGTCGCAGGCCCATTCCCTTTTCCCCCCTTGCCCAATTGACAAATAAGCAGTTTCGGAGTAATCCCCAAAAAAGGTCAACCAGGAAAATGGCGCCTCATTGTGGATTTGTCATCCCCTCGGGGCTCAAGTGTGAACGATGGTATTAATCCTGACGAATTCTCTATGCACTATATTAAGCTCGACCAGATAATCAGCATGGTTGCCAAGCATGGGCCTGGGGCTATGATGGCCAAGTTCGATGTGGAGGCCGCGTATCGCAATATCGCGGTTCATCCGGAGGATCGGTATCTTTTGGGGCTGAAGTGGCGTGGCCAATTCTTTGTCGATTTGGCCCTCCCCTTCGGTCTCCGCTCTGCGCCTTACATTTTTAACTGTGTGGCAGATTTGGTGGAATGGATCATTGTGAATAAGTACAGTGTAGCAGACCTGATGCATTACCTTGACGACTTCCTTACAGCGGGCCCCCCGACCTCAGAGCATTGTGCTAGGAATTTGCAGACGTCGCTAGCGGTCTGCCGCTCGCTTGGCCTTCCTCTTCATCCCCACAAGTGCATTGGCCCATCTACTCGTTTGGTGGTATTGGGGATCCAGTTAGATTCTCTGGAGCAGTCAGCCCGCCTCCCAGCTGAAAAACTGTTGGCGTTACAGGATCTGATTCAGTCTTGGCGGTCCAAAAGGTCGTGCACAAGACGCCAACTTGAGTCCCTGATAGGCCATCTCCACCACGCCGCTAAGGTAGTGTGGCCTGGGCGCACCTTTCTGCGTCGCATGATTGATCTACTCTGCTGTTTCCGTTCTCGGGACCACCCTATTCGTTTAAATGCTGAGTTTCAACTGGATATTCAGTGGTGGCATGATTTTCTAGCCTCTTGGCATGGAGTGAGTTTTTGGTTGTTTCCTGGGATGTCGGCTCCTTATGATGTGGAAGTGACCTCGGATGCTGCTGGAGCGTTGGGTTTCGGAGCTTATTTCAATACAGAGTGGTTTAGTGGTGCATGGGTGCCCTCTCAGACACGTCAATCCATCGCCTACAAGGAACTTTTCCCCGTTGTGGTCGCTTCGCACCTGTGGGGTCAACAATGGTGTCGCCAACATGTTCTTTTCCAGTCAGATAATGAGGCAGTGGTACACATCTTGATCTCCAGGACGTCTAAGGTCCCTTGCATCATGCAGCTTTTGCGTCACCTCCTTTCGGCAGCTGCTCGCTTTAATTTTACCTTCACCGCGCAGCACATCCCAGGTATCCATAATAACATTGCTGATGCACTCTCTCGATTTCGTTGGCAGGAATTCAGGCGGTTGGCCCCCGAGGCTCAGCTACACCCAGTCCCAGTCCCTCATCAGCTTTGGGAGATTTTGATACCTCCACTTTAGAGGCCCAGTGTCATGATTTCTTGGTACAAGGGCTGGCTTCATCGACCCGCAGCTCCTATGTGTCAGGCCAGAGAAAGTTCTACAACTTCTGTCTGCAACTTGGCAAGATTCATCTATCTGGATCCCCCTGCCCTACTGATGAATGGACTTTGTGTCTTTTTGCGACCTTTCTGGCAGGTACTGTTTAGCACTCAACCATCAAGGTGTATCTTTCAGCAGTTCGCTCGTTGCATATCGACCAAGGCTTTCCTGATCCTCTTGTGGATTGTTTGCGGTTGCAAAGGGTGCTTAGAGGAATTAAAAGAACTCAAGGTGATGCTGCTTCTTTACGCTTACCCGTTACAGATGACGTCATGGTGGCGATTTTTCGTGCCTTGGATTTGCACCTTCCGGATCACTGCATGTTTTGGGCAGCATGTAATTTAGCATATTTTGGCTTCCTTCCCTCTGCAGAGTTTACCGTCCCGAGCCTTGCTAATTTTTTACCTGCTATTCATCTGGGTGTGGATGACATCGCAGTGGATTCAGATATGTCTCCCTCATGTCTGCGTATTAGGATCAAGGCTTCGAAAACAGATCCGTTCCGCAAGGGCTGCTACGTGCACATTGGCAAGGGCGAGTTTCCTCTGTGTGCAATCCGTTCTCTGTTGGCTTACCTGTCACTGAGGGGAAATGAGCCAGGCCCCTTGTTTCTGTTTCGCGATGAACGGCCGTTAACCCGTGCCATTTTATCATCATGGTTGCGTGACATTTTAGCATCAGTTGGCCTCCATGGCAAGTTTTCCAGTCACAGCTTTCGCATTGGTGTAGCTACAGTAGCTGCACGGAATGGCATCCCAGACCATCAGATTCAAGCGCTGGGGCGTTGGACAAGCACCGCCTACCTGTCTTATATTCGTATCCCTGCGGAGTCGTTGTCGCAACTTTCGAGGCAGCTCGCATCTTCTGCTGCTCGATGATCGTTTATCCAGACCCCACAGGACATGCAGTGACGGTAGGGCTTCCGCTCCTGGCGTGGTATGTTTCCGTTTTCTCCTTCCGGGGCTCGGGTTCTGGTGCTTGGAAAGTTTGGTGGGCCTCAGTCCCGCCTTCACCCCTGTTCACGGGCCCTTCGCCCTCCAAGCACCTTTGGAGGGCGGGGTCTGGTGGTTGCCGCTCACAGGGCTGTCATGGATACCCCTACGCGTTCAGAGTGTTCGTGGCTCCACCATTCTTTCGAGGCACCATTCCCCAAGCTTATCTATTGTTGATGAGTTTAAATGTGGCTAAATGTAATTTAGGCTAAGTTAAACGCGAAACAATATTGTTGGCCAGCAGTATCTCACAGAGTTGGTGTGTGGGGTGGCTGGGGGGTTTACTGCAGGGGCGTTATGTAGTTTACCGCTCAGTGTCGGATGTCAAGTCATTCCACGTGTTTTTCGCTGCTGGGCTGTTTTCCTTAGAGCTTTTTTCCCGGCCCAACCCCCCCTCTTCCTATGGTAAGTACAGGGTAAGTATTCGTGTTTCCACTGCTTGTTCAGTGTGACGGTGCCTGGTGGTTGCCGCTCACAGGGCTGTCATGGATACCCCTACGCGTTCAGAGTGTTCGTGGCTCCACCATTCTTTCGAGGCAACATTCCCCAAGCTTATCTACAGTACCGCTCAGAATTAACCTAACACGGAACGCGTTCGCGAACGCGATCAGAACGAAACTTGAACGAGAAATGAAGCAGCAACAGAACGGATATGGAACGGGGGCAGAACGGATATGGAACAAACAAGTTCTCTTTAACCTGTTCTCTAGAACACGTTCTCATCTGCAGGAACGCGTTCTAGAGAACGTCCCCGCTTAGCGAGATTTACGTGTACTTTGTGAAGTCCACATTTGTTAGCATTAGGCGCGTGTCGCTTGACACCCGGCCCGGTTAAAAAGGGGATTGGTGTTCAAGGCCGCTAAATTAAGCGCTTGATTTTAAGACTACAATTGGGAAACTGTAATAATCTGAAAACGGAGATGGAAAGTACATTTCATGTGCATTTAGCTGGTAAAGAGAAAGCTTCAAAATATCTTTCTGTTTTCAATTAAGAACAAAACGAAAAAACCCGCACTTCAAATCAGTGAGAAAAACAGCTGCAGTGAACGGAATTGAGATGTTAGTGTAAATATTTTCTTTTTCTCAATATGGCCAAAGAGGCTTGAAAATTTACGTACACATTAGTTGGATAATACCGTTCATCCACAGACAATGAGTACTTTTTGAGTTGTAGAACCAGAACTAGCGTTACGCGACTAGTTTTTGCACTAAATTTTTAACCATCACGCCAAAAATAAATTTATCGTTTGATCTGTGGTTTGGTTCGTTCGGTTTGAATCGTTTGTAAAACACTGGGTTTCCTTCACTTTAATCGTCCCTTTAAGATATTTCTTTTGCACATAACCGAAAATACATGTTAAAATTCCACTAGCCGTGAAATGCGCGCAAACAAAACAACTGGCTCGTTCTGCTTCACTAAACAAGTTTGGTTGCCTAGCACGTGACAATTTTACTCAATACGTGACTAATTCTCTCACGCAAAGTACAAACTTTACACCCTCGAAACCTTTAAAACGCTTTAAACCTTTCTTTTTTTCCATTCTTTCAAACGATAGCTGCTGCGAACCAAACGAACGATAGAAAGGTTAAAGCGATACAAGCGATAGAAACGAAATTAAAAGTGCGATGTTTCGGATCAAAATGTAACACGTCCAACGAAAAATTTTCGGATTCCACCAACTTTGTCTTTGTGCTGTGCGCTAACAAAGCAAAATCAACACAAGGAAAGTATCAAAGTAAACAGCAGACATAATAGACAAGCTTTTGTTTTCGGTATTATTCCAGATAAATACTTTGTAACAAAGAAATAACAGATAAACTTCGGGTATTGTCGGTAAGCGTTTGACAACCAATACCGTGCGCAAGGCCAAATTGATACGTAAGTCATCTTTTGTCCTTGTTTTGCTCACTTTTTGTATACAATCAAATATTATATTTTTGCGCAATTGAAAAAGAAATCTTATTGATCACTGCAATAATTTAACTGTTTTTTTTAATATCCCTAGCGCAAAAACCTCGTTTTAGGAAAAGACTAACTGCTTGACTCGAAGTTACAATCCCATCTTCATCTCGCAGTGAATGTTACCGGTTTTTGTGAACGCGTTCAAAGGAACGCGTTCTTGTAAATGCGTTACATGGAACGCGTCCAATGGAACCACAAGAGAACAGAGATGGAACGGATTCGGAACGGGTATAGAACGGATATAGAACGGATAAGAGAACGGAAATTGAACGCATATGTAACGCGTTCCGTTCAGCGTTCCCTGTTAGGTTAATTCTGAGCGGTACTGTATTGTTGATGAGTTTAAAGGACTGGTAGGAGCTATACCAAAACAATCCTCATTGTTTTAAAAAATGTTGGGACCATTGCACTCAGTTTTACCCCTTTGACAGTGTTTGGTTTAATTTAATTTTAGGGTGCAAAAGACTTCCCCATGAAGTTAAAAATAAGTGGGGCAGTGAGGTGTTATTTGAGAGTTCAAGATTGCATGAAATAATTATCCAAAACAATACAAAAAGCA
>OX421447.1:58774556-58784556 GCA_949126865.1 Montipora capitata | reverse complement strand
GATGCCACTTCTGGAATAAAGTTAATGAAAGATGTAGAATACATTAACACCATTATGACGCATCTCACCTTATTATTTTTGTACTTTATAGTAAATATTCATTCCAGTCATAACTTCATTTTAACATAATTAAGCTTGTGCTATCAGAAATCAGACTACGATCAAGTAGTTAGTCCTTTTATTCATTCTGTGGCAGTTTAGATCTATAAAAAAATGTATGCCTTTTTGTGACAAACTGGTAAAGAATAAAACCTAAAGTACTACCTGGTAATCGGTTCATATTCACTCCTTGAGCAGATAATCCAATACCCATGTATCTATGAAACAAAAAGAACAAGTTGTATGTATCTGGGTTATCACATTATTTCGAGAGCAAAATGTGGAATAAATAAGCACAAGTAAAGTTGATTTTTTCAAAGATGAACAAAACTGTAGTAGCCCGAGAAAAAAATTTACAAGTGCTTATTTCTTCCACAATGCACGAGAAAAATCATGTGATTACTTATTAATGATATATACTGTACATGCAAAAATTTCACCTTCATTGCCGCACTAATTTAATTAAACTATCTGCACTAATTCAACTTTTCTGCACTCTGTTTGGGATTAATTGACATGCTCTCAGCCAATCAACCCACTGAAATTTTTGCATGTACAGTATAATTATTATTAACTTGCAAACAGAGGAATGATAATAACAATAGAGTGGGTCCATGCGAGTGTCGTAAAACCAAAACCAAAGTAATTACACATAGACGACAAAAAGCGCGGCAAAATGTGCACGCGCGAGCCTCAATTGGTTTTGGTTTCACTTCTGATTGGTTGAAAAAGTGGCAAGAGAACTTTGAACCAATCACTGAGTGAAGTAATACAAAACCAATGTAATTCGCAAATTGCTTGCGACACTCAATTGAAAACAGCTGATATTATTATTATTATTATTATTATTATTATTATTATTATTATTATTATTATTATTATTATTATTATTATTATTATTATTATTACACATGGTAATACCAGCCTGGGTAAACTTTCAAGTGTTGAATGTGTGCTTCAAAGGGGAAAGTCCGGACCACAGATGAGCGTCTACCAGTACTTTACGTAAAAGATAAAGTTAAGGCATTTAATAAAAGTAAAAAAAAAAAACAACAGAGGAATACCCATATTCAGTCATCTTAAGTAAACAAACATGGTCAATAAACACGCAGCGCTATACAGACATTACCCCTGTAATGATAGAGCTTTGTTGGTTGCCTGTTAAATTTAGAATTATTTTAAAGTTCAATTTAACAACTTTTAAAGCTATTCATGGCCTTGCACTAGCCTATCTTAGCAATCTTTTAATTTCTAAACACTCTAATTATAATTTTTTGATCAAAAAGTAATAACACTCTTGCCCGGCCCGCAGTAAAATCAGCCAAGACCAGTTGAGATAGAGCCTTTTCAGTTGCTGCTCCACTTTTATGGAAAGCCTTACCGCCAGGCCTTAGGGCTATTATTAATAGCATTATTACATTTAAGAGAGAACTCAAAATGTATCTTTTTCGGCAAGCTTATTTTAATGTTTAGATTTTAAATTTTTGTCTGAAGTTTTGCAAATAATTTAGTCAATATCATTCTTTACGTTAAACATTCATCTATGTTTTTATCTATTTGTAATTATAATATAATTAACACTATAGATATAGTTTTATATTTTTAGCATAGTTAATTTTAATTCTACCGGTATTTTATTGAGTGTAATAATATTATTGTAAAGCGCATTAGATCATATATCTTAATGAATTTTGCACTATATAAGTAATAAAATTATTATTCTTATTATTATTATCATTATTATTATTATTATTATTATTATTATTATTAGTATTAAAGGATTTATTATTCCAACAAAATTTGTTGTTGATTTACTAGTACTGCAGGTTAAAGAAAAATAGTCCAGGTCAGGCAAGACAGGTCCATGTTTCCTGCCTACAGGATAGCCAATAACAGCACTGGAAAAGGTCCACCTTGCCTGCTATATGGAGGCTGCTATAAAAATAATGAGGTTTTTGGCATGAATAAAATTCTTGCACATTAATGTTCGTGTTTCTCGTTTTGAATTAGTTACCATAAAGGTTTCTGCTACAATAGATTTTGAAACTATCACGACATCTTTAATATTTAGCTACAGTACAGAGTCTCTGAAAGGAAAAAAAAGAAGTTTGGTGCTTCTTATTTAGCTTATTATTAATAGATGAGTCACTGCAGTAAACAACCACTAATGTTAATTACTATACAGATCCAAGTAATTTTACATTTTCTATCAACTACGCAAAAATTTATTCAAGACTTCGACTTTTGTACTCGGAATTACCCTGTCACACGTATTTAAACTTATGCTTAATTCTTACCCATCTCGTCCTTTGCTTACGATTCTCACTTCAAAATAATAAATACCACAAGCCGCCGGAATGGGATGCGTAGCTCTCACAGAGGCTGCGTCCTTGTGTGTCTTTCCCTGGCCTGAAAGAATTTTTTCAAGCAATGTCAAGTTCAAATGTTTGCTTTGTGGCGCGCATCGTATCAATTTTGTCAATTTTTGTACGCTGCGCGCGATTGACTGTTGCCAAATGCATACTTATAACTTTTACATTTTAAAGCGCGGCGCCGCAATTAAGAGTCATCAGTACTCTTAAACTGTTTGAAAATGTGCGTAATTTCTCCGTTCTGAAGATTCGAATTTAAGACGATACAAAATAATGGAAACATCACAAAAAAGCTCGTCAATATCTGTGATGTGTGAGGGACTCACCAAATATATCTGTATCTTGCGATATATAGCTCGCTTGAAAAAATAATACAACAACAGCAATGCAAAGGCAAAATGAGCTCAAATTCGTTCTCAGCTTTGCACAATGTTAAGATTTTTTCCCACCAGAAGAGAAAGAACCAGAAATGCCAAACTTTGCTTACCTTTGTAATGCACTTTGAGATTGTTTTGTGAAAGACCTATCAGGGAAAATTTGTCCTTAGCAGACCAAGATCTCGGTAGAGGGGTTTCAGATTCGTCTACTTTGGGATATAACAGGGCTATTCGATCGACTTGTTGGTTTGTATCTGAGTTAGAAGACGAAGAGCTTCTGCCCGCCGCCATCTTGCTATTTTATTCGCGCTGCCCATTGCGTCATCACGGTCTGCAAGGCTGCCTGGGATTTTACCTGCCAATAATTTACAAATTTTGACTTCTTGTTGATTCAATGAACGAAAAAAGGTCAAATCTTCTTTTTTAAATCACTTATGTTGAATTTAGGAAACATTAAGTGTATTTTTGCAAGTCATACTCTGAAAATCCCTGAAGAAACAGAAGTTATAGTTAAATTAACTTTATCTAATTTGTAAATATCAACAATTAATTTGCAGAAAAGTGGAGCCATTATTAGCAACGACAAGTCAGTTTCATGAAAATAAAGGAAACATATTTTCAAGAATTTTCATGTTTTTAGTTTGAAAGTCAAAGTGTTCATTTTCATTTGGGCATACATGAAGCCCTGATTTAGTTTGTAATCAATAATTATTAAATTTGAACCACCGTCCATTTTATGCTAAATTATTGCGATGAGTTTTGTCACAACGATTGTTTTCATCCTTTTCGGATTGTATGTAGCTAATAGCGTCTATGTTATTTATCATCTTTTTCACGTACCGGCATGTCACGGAAATTCTAGGGAGTGTCTTCGAGCACATTCTGTTGTAGACAATAAGTTAGAGGTGAGTTTATAACCTGATAGCTCTTACAACATTTTGCACGTGTCTCTTATTTTGTGAAACTCTCCTAATAAATATTCCTTAGTCCTCAAGCCACCGTTATTTTACAGATTTCAATTTTTACATCACCTCACCAATACAAGACACATGAGAGAAACTACCATTTCCTTTGGAAAAGTGATAACTTCAGCTTATTCCGTTCATTTGGAACGTGAGTTTGATTTACATATATTAGGGAGCTTATAAAGCAAGCGCTTTTTTGAGACGCGGACGGCAACCGGAAGTGAGCTGTTTTCTCTTTTAACTTGTCTTCACACGACCACATTTACATCACTAACTATCTTTTCTCCATTAGAGATGATTAGTATAAAAATCTGGGAGACACCACGCTCGTGGCTCACAAAATGATCTTTTCCGGTTGCCGTCCGCTTCTCAAAAACGCGCATTAAAGTCTCTACTCTTTGATAGCTCCTGACGTCTCTGCGGCCATGTTGGAATGAACAATTAGCGAAACAAATGTTTTTTGGGAATTGGACTCTATTATTATAATGCAAAACTTTAGATACATTTTTTTATTGTTTTGGCACCAACATGGCCATCTTATCATGTGAGTGCAATCAAAGAATACATGCATGCATGTACACAATATACATGGATTTTAATTTGTTTCTTTGAAATACCCTCTGAAATACATGTATACCTTACAGGGTCGCAGCCAAAACATGTAAAAGTATGAAAAGGGTAGAATACAAGTTGCTTGGCAACAGGCAAATGGACAACTGAAAAAACAGAGTCCTTGGCAGGATTGAAACCTACATGTTATGTATGACCTCCGTAACACTGGTCGGATGCTCTACCCGTTGAGCTACTAGAACTCACTGGAGAGCTAGGTAGTTTAGCTAGTTCCTGAATGGACAATGTGTCCCACTGGTCTGCGGGTTTTATATGTACAATACCGGCATGAGGCACCCTGGGCTTGGCTAGGTGCCGAGGACCCTCATCTGGTGGGACCATACGAGCAGTGGGTATTATCCATGCCTTGCCAATAAAAATTATATTCCCTCCCCTCTTTTTTACACCCATTGTGTGTCTGTTGTCGTTAACACCCAAGCATTTATACAAATAGAGATGTCCCATTCTTCACATGGTGTTGTTTTAAAGAGACATTCTCACTAATTAAGGTTACCATAGTACATGTATCCATTGAAGCTACATGTATTGAAGACATCCTGGAATAGTTGTCTTTTATATGTTGTGCCAGTCTAGGATTATCATGCTAAGCATTCCAGCTGTTCTCCCACCTTATGGATCAAAATAATATTACCAGTATGTTCCCTTCCCCCTGGTTTACACCTATTTGTGTGTGTCTGTTGTCTTAAACTTACTGCACACCCAAACATTAACATACGAATAGAGATGCCTCATTCTTCAAATGGTGCTTTAAAGAGACATTCTGGGCATCACTCACTCACTTGGTTGCCCAGAGGCGAGCAACCACAGCCTCTTATTAGCCATCAGTGCAACAATCTCACTTGCCTTGAATGCCCCAGTATCCCTCTTAAGAGTGTCAATATAGATAGTTCTCAGTCTTCCTCTCCCGCGATGACCAGGTGTTGGCTCCCAAAGGACTAATTTCTGGGTGCTTAGCTCTGGATGGCGATAACAGTGTCCCGCTAGTTGCAGTCTACGGGAGGCGATTTTGTTGCTGACTGCTGGTAGTTCTCTGTACAGTTGTTGGTTTGGTATATGCCGCGCAGGTGAAAATGTAAATTGATACTTGCGCGTTATAAGTAAATAAATTATTATTATTATTGTTATTATTATATGGCTGCTCCAGTGGATGTTTAAGGCTTTACGCAGCATCCTAGTGTATGTTCCATCCAAAGACTTTTCTTGTGCTTTTGACAGGGCCCAGCTCTCACACACATAAAGTGAGATTGATTCGATGGTGGCTATGAAGAATCTGATTTTCAAATCTTTACTCATATTGGACTTCCATATTTTTGGTCATACCATTCAAAGCTCTCCAAGCCTGTGCTTTTCTGGGCATGGAATATTCTGAAGTTGCTGTCAGTAATAAAATTTTCTGCAATGTAGGAAGCAATTTCAGAATACCCGCCAGTATTGTTTTCTTAAGGTGGTATCATTTGAAGCTCGTGGCATCTAGTACATGTATAAAATTTAGAATGCAAATAAGTGTCTGGATTTAAATAGTCCAATGTATTTAGAATGTAGCGAAGATTGCTACCAGATGCAGTTCACTTGCACAGTGATACAGTAGTTCTTTTACTGTACTTATTCAATTCAACTTAAGGACTGGGTTTTAGACCTTGATGAAAGCCCATTCAACAGTTTTAATTAGCATTAAGGTTATTATTATGTTAAAAAACTCAATATATAATATTATATAATACTGTAAAAGTAGGAGAAAAGAAATGTGTTCTTGCTGTTGTAATATAACTATATCACTGATATGGGACCCCTGCCAGTTTGTGGGTCCCTGATTGTTTTCAAGGTTCACCCTGAAGCCTCAGGCAGCCATGTTCATTATTGTGCTCTTTTGAGGTATGAGCCTGACTAAATTAAACACGAGTAATATTAATATTTTATTGTCGTTGTTCAAATTCACAATGTACAGGACTTTTTGTTGACAAGGAGAGGGAAAATGCTTATTTGATAAATAAAATTGTCTCATAGAAGCAAGTCATTGCTTACCATCAGGCCCATTCCCCCCTCCCCTCTTCCTTTAAATAGGCAATCTCTATATTTTAAAGAGCAATATGAAACTTCCATTTATTTTCGTTTCATTACAGAACACTTAATGTCAGTTTGCCACAACAAACAAGAGAAAATGGTTCACTATATGCACATGTGTTTGTTTATCCACTTGGAGTATCTCCCTTTAGCAGTCAATATGCTTCGCACGCTATTGCTCCACTGACAGTCTATTCTTTACGTCAAGACGAATCCGTTAATCTACTAAACTCTGATGAAAATCTTAAAGAGGTTAGTCCACCTTGAAGTTTAGATATCCACTTCACTAATTAAGGTAGTACATGTATCCATTGAAGCTACAGGTACTGTATTGGAGATATCCTGGAATAGTTGTCTTTGCTTGTGCCTCTAGCCACTGATGTCTCTTTTGCCAAGCATTCTAGAGCTTTATTTTTCCCACGTTTTTAATCAAAATAATAATAATATCTATGTCCAACAAAAATTAACTCATTTGGATCCTCACCTATGCTCCTGGAATTTATAGAAGGTACATGAACTGGTGAACCCAGTATAGTATACACCTACATGTATTATCATGCTGAAAGCCACAATTCAGAGGCATCGTATAGATAAGTTAAGGGGACTGTGGCTGAGAGTTCGCTGCCGGTTACTTTTCATCTCCTGAAGGAGACCTTTAATTCACTGTTCCCAAAAATTAACCAAAACACTGAGGTTTACTTAGTTTTTTTAAATCTCCCTGTCCAAACTGAGATACTCGCCTTGTACATGTACATGTAGGCCTTGAGGTGCCCCAGGTTTTCCAGTTTTACATCCTTGATGGATGTGTTTGGCCCATTTTTGTCTAGATATACGCTTTGAATATTTCCTGCGTCATCATCGTCGTCATCATCATCACAACCATTGTGCATGGTCTTTATCATCATCGTCGTCATCATCGTCATCATCATTATCCTCATCATCAGTCAGTCAATCAGTCATTTCAACTTGTCTACTAACAGTAAACACAATTTGATGCAAAGTAGTAATTCAATGCTAGTCTGTCCTTTGTGATACATGTATGTCATGGTTAGGAGGGTAAATGCTCAGTTACACCAAGCTACTCTAAAATCCAAGGGTAATAAAGATATGAAGACAATGATGATGAGTTTCTGTTCTTTTATTAACTTTTGCTAGGAATAAATTCTTGTTGTTATTGTTGTTTCCCAGAAAACAACATTGACCACCAGCAGTCTTCCAACAACACACTGGAAGCCAACACTCAACTTTCATGTCTTAAGTGAAAAAGTTGACTTTCAACGTCAAGCCATTCCTGGGGAGATTTTTCAATTCATCAGGTGAGGTCTATTTTTCTGGCATTCATCTGCAAATCCTGCCAGACTATACTACCTACATTGTACTGAATTTCACATGCAATTTTTGCATCATTTGCATTATATTTTGGCCACAAAACATGCTCACCCGACTTTTTTGTTCTTTTCACTACATGTAGCTTAGCCCCAAACAATGAATATCTTCCAGTGCTGTACATAGACCAACTAGGAGTTGTTTACAGATACCTTAAGGTAAAAGTAGTTTCCCATCAGTGAGATAATAGTAAAATTAATCATATTTTTATTGACAATGAGCTGCTTCCGTGAAGCATACACTGGGTTGCCTGTGGTACGTGTTACAGAAAATCAGAAGGCACTGAATTGTGTCAGAAACCCATAAGGGTTGAAACGTGTAACGCGCGTTCACAGCTTCCGAATATTCAGTGCGAACTGATTGGTTGAATGTTTCAGTGCTAAGTACCATATTATTTTGGAAACCCCTCGCTCTTGTTGTTCCAAATATGGTACTTAGCAAATTGAATATTCAGAAGCTTGTTTCCCAGCACACATTAGGGGCCGTTACGCATTTCAACCCTTATGGGTTTCTGATTGTGTGGTATTGAACTACAGCATTCCAGTCTCTGAAGAATAACAAATAAAAGAGAAGTGAGACACATTGGCTTCTGGGCTGACATGTTGATAATTTTCAAGTTCCCTCACAACTTCTTTTCACCACAAGTTTACATGTAAGTGTGCCCTCTGATCATCTGACAGCTTTGTAATACCAAAGTTCACTGAAATTTATCCCTGACCGGCACGGTTAGTATCTAGATGGGAGACCAAAACAATATACCTCTCATAAAACAGAAGCATTGGACCGAAAATACTATTAACGCTAACAAATGCGAACTCAGCAAGGTACAGATTTTGTTAGCTTGCTTTATGCAAAACAAGAACATCATTCTAAAAGCTTATTCTACGCAAAAAGTAGGTTCTGGAGGTGATATTGAGAGTGGAACTCAAGGTTACGTGGCAGACGGCAAATACAAACTCACGATTTAATTCAGTTAACACACCAGAAAGACGCTAACCTCATTTTGACAAGAAAATGCTTTACTATTGCAATAAAAACTATCCAGTTAAGCTCGCATATCATAAAACATGATGAATTCATAAAGGCCACCTTTTCCAGCGAACAATTTTTTGAAACAAACAACATATTTGCTATTAAAGGCAAAAACCCCTTCTATTTCATTACGTGCGTGAAGAGAAGAAACTCAATCGTGTCAAATATGCGCAATATTGCAACAAACTAAATTTCAGGATCAAACCGTTCCCATGAAGAACCTTTTCCTTGAATAATGAAGCACAAAATACACGACAAGCTTTCTTTCAAATAATTCTTGGCTGTCACATTTCCAATTTTTTTTTTGATCACAGATCCACGTAAGGTGTTCGATTCGTTCTCTGTCTTTGTTGAACCCATAAGTTACCAGTCTGAGAGAATTTTCCATTTGGTTTCAGTGTTCTACATAACAGCACACTTGGTAAAATATTATTTTAGAAATACAGCTCACTTTGATTTCGGCTCGATGGGCGATAGATAGTTGTCTTACTCGTCGCTTTTGAGATTCCAGGTGTTGGTTTTTCACCGCCTGCCAAGTTTATCCAACTGACTTTCCATTATTGAGCTCCATAAGGGTATATTTTGTTTAAGAATCCACTAAAACGCCCTTCGCGTTACATGACTTTTGACGCCATTGCAGGCTAAGTTAATGATTCTCCTGTGTCCACCAGAGAAATCTATGCATTTTCACTACCCTTTCAATCCTAAGAAAATACGCACAGAAGGCTCTATGCACAAAGACACCACTTACCAGGGGAGTGACAGGCAAGACTTTTACCGACACGGAAAAAAAAAACTAAAAAAAGGAAAATAAATAAAACTAGACCCTCCGCGAGAGTACACTGGGTTGCCTGTGCTACGTGCAGCATCAAAGGCAAATTTTTTCAAGTTGGGGGGTCATTAAGACCATTTAGTATATGGCTTGTGTTGTAGCCTATATATAACACGCACTCTGATTGGCTAATTGTGACTGAATTGTAGGGCATTATTCTCCCGTAATGCCCACGGGCCGATTACTGGCTTGCAAAAACAAAGCAGAAGGTAATTAAAAAAACATATTTCCAACAGCGTATAACTT
>OX421447.1:58732056-58767056 GCA_949126865.1 Montipora capitata | reverse complement strand
AAGAGTTTGACAGTGAGGTAAGGCATGCTCTTCCTCCACTGCACACTGCAGGTCAGTCGGGCCCTTGAAAACAACAACAAAAACAACAACTTTATTCTACCCTTATATTTTGCCAAAAATTTACATTGGATAGAATTAAATATATGAAAGGGTATTGGCCTTCTAAAATAAGTAAAAGGTTAACGAACAAGGAAGCCAATTTACATATATGGAAACATACACATACCTCACACACACGCACAACACAAATCTGCCAAGAAAAACAATGGCTATGTACATGTACAGAGTTTAAGGCAATTGGTGCTGTCCTCTCCTCCCCAAGCCATTTCATCCCTAATGTGGTTGACTTGTCTCCTTTCTTCAAACAGGGGCACTTGGTTTTTGCAATTGTTACTTAGATTTCAAATTTCAAGATGTGAACGACTGTGGCTTAAAGCTAAATCTTTAGACATGTATAAATTTCCGCCTGGACCTTTTAAGTGTTGATATCAGGTAGGATTTGAAACACTCAAGTCAGCCTACATGAAGACGACGTGAAAGTGGGCAAGTATGGCTTTTCGACGAGATGGTCAGCTACAACCTGTCTCAGTGTTCTCTTTGTATTTAACAAATAGATTCCATGTTGCCGTAGGTCTGTTCAGTAATAGATCACATATGACGTCAAAATATGGTAAGAACAAAAAAGTGGCACTGATGTTCTTACCACATTTTGACGTCTTCTGTGATCTATTACTGAACAGACGCACGGTAACATGGAATCTATTTGTTTTATATAATAAATAATTAAACTTTATTCGCATAAAAGCTGATGGTGACGTCAATTGTGCGTCTGTCCTCCAATAGATCATAGGCAAGAACCAATCAAATGCGACAATAACTTGAGTTATTATATCATGTATGATATTGTTTAACTGTAAATAATATTATTTCAGGCCATGCGTTACCTGTCCTATGCTTTGTATCCCCTGTTGATCGCTGGAGCAGTTTACTCTCTCATATATTATCCCCACAAGAGGTACTTTGTCTCAATCAAACATTTTATAGGATTTTATTTGAACTGCCAAATTCAGGTTAATTTATGGAATTGCTAAATAATATACCTGTACGATATTTTTGCAGTTGGTATTCATGGATTGTGCGAAGCCTAGTAAATGGTAAGCCAAATCATTATCACCGTTATCATAAAAAAAGAAAACGGTAATTGGAGAAGAGGTAAGGCAGCCCCACCCCGCCCATTTCAGTTTCAAGCATAGCATATTATACAAAAATTTAAAGAAGGTAAACTCTTCGTTTTCACGTGACGTCAGAAAAAACTAAAATTACAAATTTTGAGTTTTTACCTTCATCGGGTAAAAGACATTTTAAAGGTATATCTGCTGGCTTGTTTTTAGCTCGGTAGCATGCTTTGTTTTGAAAATAGAGCATTTTCAATTTCAATTTTTTTTAAAATGCGTGACATCTGGATTGCTTCTGGGAAACATATGTCACGTTCACGAAAATATCGATTCGCCTTGTGTTTTCGAGTTCTGAATAACCACTATGTTAAGAGAACTGTCTATGCGAATGTTTTCAAGTTTAAAGAGAAAAAAATGTTTTGAGAGAGCCAAAGTAAACTCCAGATGTTTCCACTGGTTTCCGGCCGCCAAGTTGGTGTCCCTCAGAGGGACACCAACATGGAGTCTCCATACTTGAGTGGTACCCTTTGCCGAATAACTCGAGTTTGGAATATCCCGCAGCCCCAAAACTCTGACACGCTGTTTATTTATTACCGTTCTACATTATCTCAATTTCTTGACTTAATTTATTGAATGGTAAGCGATTTTATTTTTTCTTTGCGTGATACTTGCTTGACGTGAAAACCAAGAATAAAAATTAAAAGAAAAATACAAACTGATAGATCAATATCATTCGACTGCACCCCTAATTGATGATACACATGGCTATCCCAGTCTTGGCGCATTTTTTCACGGATGTCAAATACTTCTCAACTGCGAATTAAGAATGGGGAGCACGACGAAAAGTTGATAGAGCATTTTTTTCCTCAGGTGTGTACGCTTTCGGTTTTCTCTTCATGCTGCCTCAGCTGTTTGTAAATTACAAGGTGAGCTTTTTTAAAAGAAAAAACAACAGCTTGTAAGCTCGGGTTACATCGTAATCGTGAGGAGTTAGGTCGTGTTTTTTGAAAGTTGTAAAGACAACAGTCCATAAAACCGCCTGTCCGGCGCTGCGATGAGGAGATCAAGGGTTAGATTTCCTGCTGGAACACCGTTCCGGGGCATTAGAATGACTGGAAAGGTAGTGAAATTTCTCCGAAACCTGCAATTGGTTCAACTGGACCTTTTTTCACCTTCGATACCTGATAGAATTGCACAAGTTTCCTGACTTGTGCCTATCTACATGTAAGAAGCTGGGAGTTGTTTCCTTCAATGTGCGCTTGACAGGTTTGTGGTAAAAAGCTGAGGTAATGACTCGCCTCGAAATCCGCTCCATTTCCCCTCGTTCTTGTCTTTTTCAAATCTCGTTTTAGAAAAAAAAACTGCTATCGCCTGTATGCGGACTAACTTGTCCCCGATACCTGGGTTTTGTGTCTATTTCTAATTGTTGGACAACTTGCGTTGGTGCAAGATGTCTGAGTTCTGCTTTTTGACATTTGAGGTTTAATAAATAAATATGGCCGATGTTGCCCTTTTCTTGTTTCAGCTCAAATCAGTTGCACATTTGCCGTGGAGAGCTTTCATGTACAAGGTAAGCATTTTTTCGTTTGAACGTCGGTTTCCTTCCATAGCCGGGCACGAGCAGTTCAGAGGCTGCTGACAAAGCTCAGTTCTTGCCAACTCCGGAATATGGCATGTTTCAATGTAACCCGGCATAGTAAATCTGTAGAGATGGAAAAGGGTGTCTGATATAACCAAGATCAGTCGAGCATAGTACAACTTCTCGAGCATAATTTGCAATTTGCAAAATGACAATTTCAAGTGTTATTTTCATGGAAAAGTGGAAGCAAATTACTAACCGCCACACAGACCGACAGCCAACGGAGTGATATAACAGCTGAACGATTATGAAAACTATCTTACGAACAATATCCGCGAATCTTTTAAATTCATCGAGGACAATTAACAATGAGTTGGAGAGGAAAAGGTGTACAAGCGCCAGAATATAAGACATCAGGGAACATCTCACTGTCGTGATAAAAATAATAAATAGTAAATGCAACAGTATTTTCTTTTTCCTCAGGTCAAAATCAAAGTAAACAAGCGAATGATACAGTAGATTGATTTCTTGAGTGTCCAGGGTACCGTTTCTCGAAAGTCCCGAAACTTTACGGGCCATTTTCGGGTGTCACATTCCCTTTGTAACTCAAGAACGGAGAGCATTTAATTCGTCAAACTACGCAGTTATTTTTCTTTTTGTTACCTTGAAAACATATTAAAAGATCTGCTTTCCAAAACAAGCGGTTGGCAATTTCACAGATGGCGGGACCCAGCCCCAGGCCCCAGTTGTTCAAACGATGGATAGCGCTATCCGCTGGATAAATCGCTATCCAGCGGATAAGTGATTCTTTGATTGCAGCAGACGTCACGGCAGCCATGTTAGTGGAAAGAACAATTAGCGAAAAAGTTTTTTTGGGAATTTGATTCTATTATTATGCAAAATTTGAGCTGGATTTTTCTATTGTTTTGGCACCAACATCGCCGTCTTATCACGTGAGTGCAATCAAAGAATAGCGAAACCAATTGCGCTATCCAGTGGAAAGTGATTTATCCGGTGGATAGCGTTATCCACCTTTTACAACTCGGGCCTGGATTATATTTTCCCGCGCTATTAAGAATGTACTGCGTATCCCGCAATCGCGCGCGGCCTTACGTGTTGTTTCCAAATTTCCTGCAGTATTTCCATCGCAAAAACTAGACAGATAATCCCGTGTCTCCCACATTTTCTGTTACTGAATTAACATTGAAGTAGAACCGACGAGATTTAACCTCGCCTCTGCCATGTTGAATTCGAAAATAACATTTAAGACCGCGCGCGGTTGTGGGATACGGCGTTAAGATTTTTCTCCCCAGTCCTCCGAATTACGTCACCAGATCGCCTGGAAGGCGGAATAATCGCAAAATACTTGCGATGGCGCTAGATTGTATGCCTGGAGTGACGTTTTCGTTGACGTTGTCTGTGCTTTAACTCCCTAATCACTTTGGCGTAACGTCCCGAAACCAACCAGGTGAAAACCTTTCTATCTCCTTTGTTTTTCCAGGCATTTAACACGTTTATTGACGATGTGTTTGCCTTCATCATCGTAATGCCGACTGCTCATCGCCTGGCCTGTTTTCGGGATGATGTTGTGTTCGTTATGTATTTGTATCAGAGGTGGTAAGTATCGTATTAATTCCAAATGAAGAAGCCAATCCATTCGTCTCTATAGCTTCCTTTTCAAAATTGAGATCAAAGAGCAGTTTGAACCCCAAGTCTGAGTCGGACAGCTTTTAAAACCTTTTAACCACCGACCGTTTTCATCTACTATCATCATTCAATTCGAACATTTTCAATTATAGTTTTCTCGTTTGATCTCCCGCTTATTCCACGAGCGCGCTTTGGTTATGAGATGATAGATAGCGCGCCGAGTTGGCGGCGATAATCATCTCATAACCAGCAAGGGCGAGTGGAACAATTTCTTTACTAAAAACGCGGACAAATTATGGATAATTCTTTGCTAATTAACTTTGCTAATTAACTTTGCTAAACGCAAAAAACTGATGCGTACAGTTACTGATATTTGTAGAGGATGGTATAATAGCTAGCTCGTAGACCACGATGGCTAACTAATAATCTAGTTTTAATAATCAATGATAGTTTTTGGAAGTGCAAAACCGACGTTTCACTAGGGCTTTGAATATGATGAAAACTATTTTTTTTTTACGGAAGAAAGTTGAAGAGCTAAGTCCAGTCAGATAATTTCAGTAGCTAACTCGATTGGTATTTTCGACGTTTTTTTGATGATTAAATTTTTGACCCTCGATCTTACGTACTTTATTTTACGTCTTAGGTTGTACCCTGTGGACATGAAAAGAGTCAATGAGTTCGGAGTGTCCTTTGAGGAACAAGCGAAACAAGAAAAGCCACACAAAGATTAAAATCTTAATTAGACAAAACCGATTAAACAATGAGAATCTATGAGCAAAATGAAATAAAATAGGACTTAATATATAGATTTTGCCAAGCCTAAAAGCGGAGCTCCCGGGTTATTTATTCTTAAGCCCCGGCTACACGTTGTAACATTGTTAGAAGCACACGTTCCAACATTGTTATAAGAACGCTTCTAACAGTGTTGGATGTTGGAAAGTCGTCACGTTGTGAAACCGCCGCAGCCCGAACTTCTGGACTAGTCAATCTTGTTTCCTCTCGTCAAACTGGTTTTTCCAGTGCAAGCATCTGTTTAGTGAGAAAACCGATGATTATAATTGAGCCCGCTGTACCGTGAAAAACCAAGATAGCAGCGAGATCTGGCAAATTAGGCTTGGGTTCGAGACTGTATCCTGGCAACATGCAGCGCATACTCAATAAAGATCTTACTCGATTCATGCAGTCTTTCTCGAGAACGCCAAAATCGAGCAAGCAAAAGAAAGGCTCTGCTCGCAGGGTGGTCTTTGCAACACAACGTTGTTGAAATGGCGGCTACACGATTCAATATTTGTTGTATGTTGGAGAAAATGTTTGATCGAAATCAAAAGATTCTTCAAACAAAAAATGTTGAAAAAACGTCATCAAACATGCATGCTACACGTTTTAACATTGTTGATCCAACAAATGTTTTATAACAATGTTTGAACGTGTAGCCGGGGCTTTACAATAAGTTAACCGTGCTTGAGCCTGCGCTCCAATGAGAACCCAGTACGAGGTCAGCGGTCAACTTTAAAAAAAAGCTGACCTAGATGAGCTCTAAACTTGAGCCGGCGATATGGTCACGTGATACTGACCACATTTTAAGTGAAGCTATGATCCTCGCAGTTATGAACGCATTTGTGACAAATGACCAGCTCCCAACGTCAGTGGCTTCATAGCTTAGTTGGTTAGAGCGTCGCACCGGTATCCCGAGGTCACGGGTTCAAACCCCGTTGAAGTCCTGAATTTTTCAGGGCTTCTTTACGCAACTGCAAAAATTGCGTTCATAACTGCGAGGATCATAGGTTCACTTGATTTGATATCCGCAGTTCATATATGATCCATTTCATATATCATTTCATCGTTGATTCATTCCTTACGGGAACATTGGAACCCACAAATGACCAGCTCCCAACGTCAGTGGCTTCATAGCTCAGTTGGTTAGAGCGTCGCACCGGTATCGCGAGGTCACGAGTTCAAACCCCGTTGAAGTCCTGAATTTTTCAGATGGGTTTGTACTATATTTTCTTAACCATAGTGCTCCGCGCGGTCAAACTGAACTTTCATCGCCAATTTTCATGGTTGGTAACATTCGTATCTCCTGTAAACTCAGAGGGCAAATGCATTTCGAAACGCCCATCTGGATCCGAAACAGGCTTCAAACACATTTTTTCGGTGGGACGCAAAAGAGAAGTCCTAAGTTGAGTTAATTTCAAGTAACTATTCAGTAGATCGCGTGGCCGGGAAGTGCGTATTTAGCTGTAGAGCTATTAGTAAGAACCACTAAAGTGGAGCCCAAGAAATCCTGTAGATTCCAGACTGCCATATTTTCATTGGACCCTATGAACTGTAGCCTCTTTTGTTATCAGGTGCATTGTTTCAGTTGTATTATCTATTGTTTCGTTTTCTCCAATCACAGACCGCGTCTGGAAGCTACAGGATCTCCCCTATAGATAAAACTG
Source organism: Montipora capitata (assembly GCA_949126865.1). Taxonomy (NCBI): domain Eukaryota; kingdom Metazoa; phylum Cnidaria; class Anthozoa; order Scleractinia; family Acroporidae; genus Montipora; species Montipora capitata. The sequence continues at coordinate 58,760,214 of OX421447.1, read as the reverse complement.
TTGCAAGAAATTGAAAACACATTAGCTCTGCAAAGTATCATCAAGGAATCAAGCGCAAATATGTAGAATCACTTATGCTTTACAGTGTAGTTGGCTTGTTTCCCAAACAAAAAACAAGAGATTCAACTGTAGAAACAATGATTTTGGCTTAAAAACAGAAGCTGGTAACGTACCAAATACTATCCACTGCTATGCTACACAAGAGATAAGCTAGGCTGACATTGCACGTTGCCTCATTTTTTGTTTACTACTATCATTACACGTGTTCCTGGCGTACTTGAACGTGAATGATTGAAGACAAGTACATTGCTCTCCGGCGATGACCAAGTGACAGTGGATGGCGTGACAGTCACGCTGTATCCTGATGGGTAATGCACTTCTTGGTTGAGATACACAATGGATTCCGTTGAATTACAAGTTAGGGAAACTTCATAAAGTAATGAGAACTCTTTAGTTGACAAATCAAAGTTAAATTTTATGGTATTTCCTGCAACTGCCTTTGGATAGGTTCGTGTGGTATTTTGAACATAAATCTGGTTCAACCCGGTGCCATTCCACAGGGGACAACACCTCTTACTTTTAGGGGAGTGGTGGGGAGGATGATAAGCCTTGTAGTCCCATCCAATCCATGACTGCTGGTATATGTCAGCAACTATCATCGTTTCAAACATGTCTTCAATCTTCCCGGTGCTGGTATAAAATTCTGTCAGCATCCCTCCACTTTTTAATCTGAGCAAGTCCCTCTTCCTTGCCTCGAAACTTGCGATTATTCCCAATGATGGCGGGCTGTAGTAGTGGTAGCTCAAAACGCTTCTGTTGCGATAAAGGTCCCCACCAGGAACATTGCTAAACCCAACGCCGAAATCATCCCATGTTACACCTTCGAAGAAGATACAATGGTGTTCATCGTGCTGTCTGATCGCTTCGCTCAAGACTTCGTAAACGGGTGCTAGATTCCTACTGTCAGCGACTCCAGGCACAAGGAGCAATGGATCTGAGTAAACGTCCCCGGCCCAGGGTTCATTGATCAGTTCATAGCCAATAACATTAGGGAAATCTTTAAAGCCCGAAGCTGTCTTTGCCCAGAAGTCGGCCCAACTATGTAACAACCCATTGGTATTGTTGTATAGGTTTTGAAAAGCTGCACTAGTCGCTTCAGTGAGATAGTAAGACGACCAAGGGAATTTGGCACAGTCGTCATCCTTTGGTAACCCTGTTTTAGGGTCAGGGACAAAAGGCGCGTGAAGCGGTTCAGGAAAGCCTTTAGCGCTTCCGGTATTGACTGCCCAGGCTGGTAAACCTTCCACACACAGCACCCTGGAGAAGGCATCTTGATGCATATCCAGAAGGATATAAATCCCGTATTTCTCGGAAAGGGAGACAATTTTCTGAATAACTTGCATGTAAGTTTCGTTGTAGTTTCCTCTTGTCGGCTCTAATCCAGGCCACATAAATCCAAGCCGGACAACATTAAGGCCGAGCGATTTCAAAAGTTTCATGTCTTGTTCGGAGAAAGTTCCATCTGAAAATCCCTCAGTTTCCGGGTGCCAGGGAAACTGTTTCACCACAACGTTGGTCCCATGGAAGTAAACTTCACGACCTAAGCTGTCAACCAATCTTTGTCTGTCTGGGTTAACAGAGATTGGTAGAAGATTGCCATTGGAAAATGTGGTGGAAAAGCCTAGTAAAATCGCCAATCCCAACAGCATTGTTCATGAAACTCCGACGCCTGTTGAATCAGTACAACACTGCCACACACACAACTGTCCTTGCGCTGGGTATATTCGAGTTAAGAAAGCAAACACAGCATTCAATGATGTAAGGCCCGTTACTGTGTTTCGCGATTTTCCGGCAGTGGCGATGCAAAACAATTAAATACAAAATGTTGTCTGCACCCTCAGGTCAAAAATATTGCGAAACATGAAGTCACGAGTAGGTAGGGTGGTTTTGACTTACAAATGTTTTGTAGAATCTTCGTCCCGTCCCGGGAAAAGAAACGGGAAAAGAAACGGGACACAAAGACGGTTGATTTTACCCGCGATTAAATTCTCCTTCATCCCTACCCGTGTCTTTTAAGAGGAGCCGAGGTTTTATTACCTGATCGTTCCTCTGTCACGCTTGCTTATGAGTAGAATGCTGTGTGCCTGGTGTAGAGCATGTTTCATCCTTTGCTCTTTATCGGGAACTAGGGGTCGTACCTGCGAGCCGCATTGAGGACACAAAAGACCAGCCAGTGAAAAGCTTTTCTTCTGGGTTCAGTGTGATTACTGGACCAGTTGCATAGTATTCTTTACTCGGTTATAGATTGTTTTAACCATCAAGAATTAAAATTCTCATGATTTAAACGATCTATTTTAAGAAATAAAATTTTATTTTACCATCTATATCTAGGAATGCGCGGCTAAACGTGCCGGAATGCATTGTAATCGTAATAGCAAAATAAAGACACTGAGATCTAAACAGAAACGCGAGCAGGTAAATTTAGGGCATTATCGCCGTTTTCCTTTAACTTATAGAACACAATGGTTAGTTTAGGAAAAGCAGGTAACATCTTAACTTTAACCGTTGCTTCACTTTAGTTACGTAACAAAATCTCGGATCAAGTTCTTCTGGATTTCTTAGTACACATCTTTTTTTGCAACTCTAGGGCAGTAAGTTACACGGTCGAAGGTGCCTTTTGGAACATTTTCTCTGTACGTTCCGATCAAATTACCCGCTGGTTCGTACCGACCAACAACAAAGGCGCATTTCATTCCATTCAGTTCGATCTCCGCGCGACCGATTCCCAAATTAGTACTCTTTTTCCAGATAACTTGGGAAAAGTGTCCGGCTTCCATGGGCCCAGTGTCCACTTCACCGAGTCCTTCATAGCCTGGATTACACACCTCGTTGTACCTACAATGCAGTAACGGACATTTTTAACACTAAACTTTTAATGCAATTCTTCAGTCTATCTATCCTGGAGATTTTGGCAGAGACAGAAGAAATGCATCCTGGCGTTCAGTTTCTTTGCTTTTCTGACTCAAATGTTCCAAAATGTGCTACGAAAGCAATTGATAATTTGCGGTGAAATGGAGCGTTTTTCGATCGACAGCATGTTCAATACCGCGGAACAAAACGTTGACTTATCAAACCAGCCGCACACAACAAATGCAGCTGGAGCTAAGAGGTTGCGGGCAAGTCACCGTGGAACTTATTCCAATGATAACTGTTTGAAATCAAGGTCTAGATCGCACCCGTGCTGCGGTTATCGCTTGTTACCATGACCGTGCCGTCCACACCTACACATTCTCGCCCATGAATTCGCGATTATCCTGAATTGTTAATTTGCTTTGAATTCACTATTATCCTGAATTTTGGACACTACGTCCCAGAACGTGTGGTAGCAGAGAAATAAGGAAATAAAAAATCATATCCGTGGATTGGATTTGAACCCGGAGTTTCTACTTTTCTCCGCTTTACCAATGAAGATCAAGACACCGCCTTTCTCAAAAAGAAATTTATTTAAGTCTACCATAGAATATCGCTGCTGAGGAGTTATTAGGCCTAAGCAAGAGAGTATGAAGGTAAGAGAGGTAATCCCTCATATTGGCCCTATTCCCATCGTTATTCCACTTGTTATTTTTAGATCTCCTGCGAGATCCGCCGTATTCCCGTGAGGCTTAACTGATAGCCAATCAGACATATGTCCCCATTTTTACCAGTGTTGACAGCTGAGCGAATTCCCACGCAATGACTGGTAAGAATGGGGACATATGATTGGCAATCAGTTAAACCTCGTGGGAATACCGGATCTCGCAGGAGATCTAAAAATAACTTAAGACGGATTACGATGGGAATAAGGCCAATATGAGGGATTGCCTCTCTTTCCTTCATACTCTCTTGGCCTAAGCTAGAGGAAAAATTGCTGTATTTTTCTTTTCTGTAATTGCTGTAACTTTATCAATAAAAAGAAATAAAAGTGTTTAAGATAATGCCCCCAAGCAGCTAGCGGTGTGGTGGTTGAGTGGTTAGATGACGAGTTAATTAATCAACATTCCCATGTTCGAGTGCTATGTCCATACACTTGGGTTGTCTTTTCAAACAAATATGACCATTTCCTATAATCCATATCAAGCTATCAGTCTTCTAAATTCACGATAATAGTGAATTCAAAGCAAATTCACAATTTGGGATAATCGCGAATTCAAGGGCGAGAACTGGTTGTCCACACCAACTCATTCTCGTTCCCAGATCTCATCGTTTCTCTTAGCCGGCGGGTCCTTCGCACGAGAAAACGAAGGACTCGTGAGACATAGGAAATTCAATTTTTTTCATTGGTTAGCTTAAAAACAAAAAAAACTTAAACCGGAAGTGTCGATGTGGCGTAGCCGGTAGGTAAATGATCAGAGTGTCTTTGTTTAAAACTATGATATTACTTATTGCTACTTTCTGTTCAACACAAAGGGAGACATTAATAATAATAATAATAATAATAATAATAATAATAATAATAATAATAATAAGAAGAAGAAGAAGAAGAAGAAGAAGAAGAAGAAGAAGAAGAGGAAGAAGAAGAAGAAGAAGAAGAAGAAGAAGAAGAAGAAGAAGAAGAAGAAGAAGAAGAAGAAGAAGAAGTGGCAAGGTCGCCTTGTAAGTAGTAGATGGAACGATGATCAATTAAGTAAACGAGGCTGTTTTGCTTGGCTAAGCGAGTGGAGTTGTGCACCTACCCATACGGTTGCAGGAGTAATGGAGTTATACGAACAGTTCTTACCAACACGAGTCTACTCGGCCTATAAGACGGGCACATCTGACCAGAATAACATCATGTGCAGGATGTGTGGGAAAGCCCCGGAATGTATTGCGCACGTGCTAGCCGGGTGTCCATCTTTAGCGCAGACCAAGTATATGGAGAGACATAACGGGGCACTGAAAGTGTTGTTCTTCGAGATCCTCAGAGACCTTGATCTAAATGAGACTGTCTCACCTTGGTTTTCGCGCATTGAGCCAAAACCACTGTTTGAGTCTACCCAAGCGCAGGCTTTCTGGGATGTCCCAGTCTATGCAGAGCATACAAAGGTGCGGGCCAATAGAGTAGATGCGCGCATTATTGATCACAAGGAAAAGAAAGTACTGTTAGTGGAAGTGAGTTGCCCGTGGATTGACAACCGCGAGAAGAAAGAGGCTGAAATTAAAAGATGGAAAAGTACGGACCCCTACGCTTCGAACTTATCAAGCGTTACCCAAATTATAGGATCGTACAACTTAACGTCATCATGGACGTACTGGGTGGTTGGTCGAAGGAACTTGAAGTGCAGATGAACAGGATCTTCGGTCCACGTACACTTGACATTTTGAAGAGGATGCAAAAGGCGGTACTGTGGAGCTCCTTAAACATCCCTCGCACCTTCAAAGTCATAACCAAGTGAACTTGATCAAGGACGGATGATACTTACTCAAGAGGGAACCTGTTTATTTAGATTAGTTTTGATTTTGTAATTTCTTTTACTTTTGGATTTTAAGGCTTAGGATTTAGATTTTTACGCAAATTCTTGTTCAGCAACATAGGTCACGCGGTGCGCCCTATGGAGCTTATTTTAGTAGCATTCATACGTTTTATACTGCTATAATAATAATAATAATAATAATAATAATAATAATAATAATAATAATAATAATAATAATAATAATAACTTTATTTAAGTGTCAATGGATTTAGCACAAAAGCACTAATTTGGGACAGGAAATTAACTCAAACATTCTCAGACATTCTCTAAGTTGAGGCCATTTAAAGCTTGGAATGTAATGCTTCTGAGAGCTGCCATGTTTAGCATTATATGAAATCGGGAAGTCCTTTGTCTCCAAAGCCCTCATGCTAAGGCCCCGCCGGCTAAGAGAAACGATGAGATCTGGGAACTAGAATGACACCAACTGCCCGATAAAGTGACGTCTTTGAAATGACCACGCAGTTTCCTCGCAGTATGACAAGGAACTAGTAATTTTAATCGGAACAGGGCCAAATGTGGGGAATTCGCTTTTTTGCTCTCTATTATCTTGTCGACTGTGAATGTAGCCCATCTGTGTGTCCAGCACTGACTTGATCTGCTAATTGCCCTACAAGTGTCTTCATACACCATAAACCTTTTTCAGGGGAATTGAATAGGACCTCATCACCAGAATCTCGGCTCTTATATGAGTCTTTGCGAATAGTGTATGGGTCTTTTAACGTTCCACTGAATTTTATGAACAGAGATTTCTTAGTTATTTAAGGAAACGTAGCCCCTTCACCTCCCCTGAGATGGCCTGGGGCCCGTTTCTCGAAAGTCCCGAAAATCCATTTGTGAAACTGCCAACCGTTTGTTTTGGAAAGCCGATCTTTTAACATATTTTCAAGGGAAGAAAAAGAAAAATGACTGCTAAGTTTGACTACTTAAATCCCCTCCGTTCTTGAGATACAAAGGGAATTGTGACACCCCTAAATGGCCCGTAAAGTTTCGGAACGTTCACCTGGGACCCTACCTAATGGAGCCAACCGGTCAAGGCTAAGAACAATGCAGAAATTTTGTTTCGATACTCGATTGAAAGCCCTCATTTGAACTGGTGAATTTATTTACCAGTTATCTACCGCTTCCTTTACCGTCTGGGGCGTATCTGAAGAGCAGCCCATTGAGAGGTTTTCTCCTTGTCCTGGTCTTTGATCCTCATCTGAGTGCACAAGAGAACCGTTTTCTGCGATTTCTTTCGCCCATAAAGCAGCGGCATTACACATTGTTCTATTAAGTGTCATATCCGGCACACCGTGTATCGCACGAAACAGATTATGTTCAATTAGCCCGTTGAGTTCCTGTTGAGAAAACCCTGTGAAAAATTAAAGTTAGAAAATTGAAATCATTTTTATTCGTCTCATTTCGTGTTGATAACAAATTGCGTCATAAAATTGTTAAAGAGCTGATAAACAGAAAGTAAGAAGACACTGTAATCAGTTCACGCCGGATCATTTCGATTCTTTTAACTTGTGAAATGCATGTAGGCTCACCAAGAATAAAATCACTGCGAGTGGTGCTCGCAGTTGGAGGAAGAAATTAAAGTTCCATGTGCTAATTATAATGTGGAAAGATTTTCAGCCTTTCACATTTAAAGAACCTTAAAGTGCTACTATGATCAAAAGACCACTTCCCTTTCTTCTTCAGAGTTTGAAAGTGTGATTGCTCAACACTTGACAGGCAAAATCGTTGCCTTTGATTTTTATCCAAAGGAAATTGAAATTATCGCCAGGTGGTCACCTTGCCTACACAACCTTAAATTTAGTTCATGTCCTTCAATCTTACCTGTACTAAAAGCATTTTCAGCGTTTATCACACTACTTTGTAGAACTGGGGTTCCTGTAAAGTCGACAAAGCAAGCAGTTCGGTTTTATTAGGTTTCACTATGACAGGGGATTACACTACGGAGCAGGTGAGCCCTGAACCTTTGGAACCAAGGGGCTGGTACTCTCTGGCGGCTCAGGCATATGCACAAACAGCATACGCAGACACATCGTATATAGTACCCAAAATGCAAGCAATTCGATTCACACCCATTGTTTAATTAATATCCAACCCTAAGTGTCCCGGCCTTGGTCCATCAATTTAGGGGCACCAGTTGTTTGTTCTCTAGGCTTTCTGCAGAAACTCCATGCTCAACTCTTCATTAACAGGGTCAATCAAGAATGCATTCAGACAGCACCTTCAGTTTTCAGGTAAACTAGATGGTCTAACAAATTTCATTTATCATTACAGAGGCAGCAACCAATTAAATTGAACCACAGGCAACTGTTTGGCGGCACAGCGTGCAATAATATTAAATGTAATGAGTTTTACTTATTGAGTCTCCTTCAACTAGGAGGATGGATACTTCTTTCAGGTTAAAATTGGCTAGCGATTGTCCTCCTCCTTACTATGAAGTACATTTATAGCTTATAGAATGATGTGATCTCAGGAGAATCTGAGTTTCCTTCACTAGATCATGTTTGCGTAGTCTCAGTAAAGTCACTCACAGGTGAAAAAAAACCTCGAAGATTGAGATTGAATGATGAATTTGTCTCATTACAGCGTTGCTGCTTCCCTTAATTAAATGCTCAAAAGTAACTCCAAATTTACAGACCTTTTAATTAACTCAAAAGCCGTACCTGTGATGACAAGTAGCAAGCAGTATACACCCAGATTCATTATATTTGTCCCCTCTGGAGAACCTAGAAATGCACGGATCTATTCCAAATGTTTTCTAGAAACTAAAAGAAATACCGGTCATGTGATCTGTTATTGGAAATGTGTCAGCTAGCTCCTTTGGGGCTTTCATTCGGAATTACTAATGGTTAGACACTGAGGATTGACAACAGAATAGTGCAAATCAATCCCAAGTGACATTTTCGGAGATTCTTTAAAAAAGGTTTAAAACAATTTCCAAAACCTTAGAAAAAAAATTACGTTATCGCTTTAAACCCGGGAACTTTTTTCACGCTTCAGGTAGATGAAAGGGTATGGGGAAATCTGTCTGTTTAAGAAAAGGGTCTGTTTTTTTCTAGTTTTGAAGGATGCAACCTACAATGTGTCTTAAGGTGATTTCTCAGTATTGCACTGCGCATCCTGTACTGCGCATATGGTGTGTCCACATTTATTGTGGATTCAAATTTGCAACATTGTAAACATGGCGTAAGTCGATCATACACGCTGAAACAGTTCTCAAAACACGTGAGAGATATTGTGAATGACCCATCTCTTTGCGAATAAGGGCGCGCATTCCGAGAACATGGCGAATTTTGTTGTTTCGAACTACGATAATCGAGATAGACAGGTACGTCGGTGTTCTACTCTTAAACGAGCACTATGACCTATATTTTGTATTGCATAATTTTGGTGTACAATTTCTCCCCTTTAAATGAAAAAATTAAAGAATATCGGAAGAAAAAAAAGATATAGCTAAAAGCTCTTATCGATATCCGGGGATGTAAATTATGATCTTGAAAACAACGACTCGAGAAACGTTTTGAGTGGACGTCGTTCTTAGTTGAGTGATTTTTCCATAAGCTGCATAAGACAGTGTTCCATATCATCTAGACTTTCTACCTATCAGGTGTTTTTTCAAGTGTTACTTTAAAAACCCTCTGGTTTAGCTACCGCAAAAAGTACCCTGAGCCGATGAAGTAACGAGCGTGATTATCATCATTACAGGCATCAACAGGGTAACATTGGCCCATTATATCTCTTAAGCAAGCACGGTGGCTTATCTTTGTTATTGTAGTTCTCTAAACAGGGATTAGTAGGGAACATTCAGGGAAAGTTTAAAGAAAATCGTTCGACGACTTTTTTGCCTGAGGAATCACCTTAAAGGTTAAAAACATTAAGCATTAATTTAACTTTATTTGTTGAAATTCTCTTAGTCTTTTGAATTGAATAAACCTTTTTAATAATAAGCTCAGAGCGCGTTGTGATTCTTGTAACTTCAGATTGTTTTAAAACTCCCGAGGCACATTAATTAAGATTGTCACAATTTAATCGTGTTCTCACGTTAGAAGCTATTACTCTAACTTTCTCGATGTGGCGTTGAGCCTGGATCTCCCGGTAAATAGATCACAAACAAACACAGACAACGTCGTACATACCTTACAATGTGTTACTGATCAAATGAATTTCGGTTATGATCAGTCCTTAAATTAGTCAGTTTCCGAAGACAAATTAAAGTTTGTCTACATTACGTGAAGCATTCGACCGTTCAGAGTTTTAACATGTGTAACTAGTGAAGTTGTCCACCTGTCTACCGCCTACTGTGGGATCTATGTGCCCCTTAAATGAGGCTCTGGCCAGCTGACTGAAGAAGACAGAAGTCCCTGAACTACAACAAATGTAAATGAACTGACGGCCCCGGTGAAGCACTAATTGAAGCAGCCTGTGTGGAGAAAAACCCCTGAGGAAAAGAATTTTTGGACCAGTTCTCAGTTCCTGGTCATATGCTGTTTTTGGTTCACACCTAAAGTGTCCCCAATTAATCGTCCCATAATGACAAAACGTCGCCACATATATAATGACCAAACCTTACCACATAATGCCAAAACCACACCACATTATAATGTTGCCAGAGTACGCTATGACAAATTCCAAAACATCAAGACAAAACTTCAAGACCAAAAGAATAAAGATCACATGAGAAAGTTGTGGCTTTCAATACACACGCGCCCGGCCCTCAACGAAAAGTTTGTTTCGAAATTAAAATTTAGGTGGACGTCAATCAAATGTCAGTAGCAATCAAGAGATCAGGACTATTGTCATGAAAATATTTGATTGACGTCCACCTGATTTTTACTTTCGAAACAAGAAAAAAATGCCGTTGAGGGGCCCTTGTGACTGATAACCGCTGTAACATGTAACATCTTCATTAAAATAGCCCGGACATTTCGGTTTCTTGTTGCCTTTTTTCCCTCTTCGGAAACGTCCGGTCGACAAGAATTTCTTCTACTTTTCTTAAACGTTTTTTCTCGACTCATTATTCAAGTTTATTCAACCTTTTCCGACTAGCCAAACAATCCAAGGTTCTTTTAAGGCACTGAATTGGGATGAACAGTGTTCAAACAATGATATGCCCACGCTAAGCAAGGAGATCATTTTCAATGACTGATTTCTATACAGTGAACGAAATGATATATGAAATGAATAATATCAGTGCTGAACTACGGATGTGAAATCAAGTAAAGCTATGATCCTTGCAGTTTTAGCAATTGCGTTGGGAAGCCTAAAAAATTCAGGACTTTGAGGTTTGAACCCGTGACCTCGCGATACCGGTGCGACGCTCTAACCAACTGAGCTATGAAGCCGCTGACGTTGGGAGCTGGTCATTTGTGGGTTCTAATTTTCCCGTGAGGAATGAATCAATGAACGAAATGATATATAAAATGAATCATATTCTGAACTGCGGATATGAAATCAAGTAAAGTCCATAACTGCGAGGATCATGGCTCATTTTTTTGTTGCGTGACAGTGTAAAATATCTATGGTGGAGGATACGAGAAGCCATTCTCGTCACCAGAGCCTCGGATCGAGCCAAGGCTCTGGGAAACTCTATGTAGGAGAACATGCGCCGTAGGGTTCTTATAGCCAAAAATTGGCTATTTGAACCTTACGGCACCTGCTCACTCCTCGTGCTAATATGAATGCACCAATTAGAGACACTTTTGATTGTTCTTCACGAAAACCCGTGAGAAGACAATTTGTTTCATGGTTTCCCAGAGCTCTTCTCTCCCTCAGTCAAGATAAGAGCTCTGGGGTCGAGATTGCCGAGAAGCTAAATGAAAAACCGAGTTCTGTGTAACAAGATCATACTGCGGATCTTAATTCCTCCACACGCGCATAACCACAATTCCTTGCGCTTCTGACCACAATCCCTTGCGTTTTGAAGAAAAGTGTGCTCTTCTCCCGATTAGAGAGCGCTTGAGTGCCATGAAAGCGCTTACTTTTCGTTCATGAGATAAAATACATGAGTATGAGCACATCTCCTAATGTACTTGAAGGCTCAAACTGCTGAGATTCATAGCTATAGACATTTTTTTCAACTAAATAGCTTTGTATCATGGTGTCACGTAAAGTGATAATTCGGAAATTCAAAATTCAAAACTAGCAGAGATCTCTTTTCGTTTGCGTTCGCTGTGCTGATGAGTACGGAAAAAGAGACCTCAGCCATGAGTCGAAACTCACTTTGATCCAACCGCCGTCTCACAATCTTGGACGGCAATCTTCAAACCGCATGCCCCATGATAAGTTTGCTGATTGTGACCTGAGCCCGCTGGGTCACGCGCATTCCTTTACAGTACTTCCGTTGTGGTTAAGTGAGCCCACACAACATGAAGTATCACGTGAGGATTCGGTCGCTAAGTAACCACCGCGCATACTCAACACAATGAGTTGGTTTCGACCCATGGCAGAGATCTCTTTTCCCGTGTCAGCCCAGCGAAAGCAAAAAGAAAAGAGATCTCTGCTAGCAGGGAATTTCGAAACGAAAGACGTCACGGAACTGGAAACTTGGGGGTCTACGTTTCGTACCGTCCCTGCTCAAGACCTGTTAAAATCTCCCTTCAATTCCACGCATGACCCGTCGCTAAATTACCGCAAGCATTATTGAACATCTCTCTTCCCCTCGGCAGCATTTCAACCATTTAGGTAAACAAATTAATTCTTATTGAGCAATAGAGCTCTCTTCTATGTCGACCGCGATACTCACTGAATTTTCAAAATCAATGATTTAATACATTGCCACCTAGTTAAAATCAAATGACAGCCAAAGGACCGAGCTCATTACAACTGAGTAATAATCGGTGATGGTCAGACCCTTCGAAGTCTCTATTTCCCGCGCACTCAATTCAGCAGTTTGGCTTCCTCACATTTTATTTTGGGGAAATGTTCTGAGTTGTTTCGTTTCTTGCCTCAGAGAGAGCAGAATTTCCATTTTTATCGGATAACTTCTTTCTCTTGTTGGACCGCCTGGCTACAATAGGCTTCCGCGTTATAATCTCCTTTTAGTACGTTTTGTTTGAATCTTCCGATGAAGTTGCCGGCTGGTTTATATCTGGCAACAATGTATCCACATGGGTTTCCATACTTATCGTTTGTCACAGCTCTCCCAATGCCGAGTTTGATGCTCTTTTTCCAGACCACTTGGGTGAAATGGCCTGTGCCACTTTCTATTGGTCCGTCTATAAAATCATATCCCGGGTAGCAAACTTCAAAGTACCTAAAATAAAATACAATCACTACATTTTATACTCGGTAATATTAAATACTTGCATACGGAATGCGGTCAATCGAACGCACCCTTTAATGGCCTTTACAAGGAATGAGTTTTCTTACTGTTGTATCTACGGGCCGCCTAAAAGATACAATCCAAGTTTACATTTCCCCGCAGGTGGGAACGGCTCGCCCTTGACAAGCAAACCTATAATCAATGCTTCGTCTTGGTGCATTATCTGAGAGGTGAATGATATTTATGGAGTAAGAATGGTGGAAATAACCAGTGGGATTTCCATATGGTAAAAACGTACCGGAACTACATGCCGTGCTACCATTAGAAAATTTGCATTATATCAGATATTGCATCTCACGGTGCATCAGAAAACGATGACAAAAACTGCTTCCCGTTCGGCAGATAACCTGACCACACTTTGCATCTCGTATTTTCACTCCGGTTGTCCCCTTCTTCGGTCGACCAGGCCATGTGGCTTTGTCTACCTGGGGCCCATTTCTCGAAAGTCCCGAAAACTTTTTGGGCCCGAAAAGCCATTTGTGAAACTGCCAACCGCTCATTTTGGAAAGGCGACATTTTAACATGTTTTCAAGCTAACTAAAAGAAATATGTCTGTGAAGTTTGACGACTTAAATCCTCTCCGTTCTTGAGATACAAAAGGAATTGTGACACCCGAAAATGCCCCGAAAAGTTTCGGGACTTTCGAGAAACGGGCCCCTGGTTCCCATTCCCCTATGACCTCGTACCCACACCCCACTCATTATTCCGGATATACTGTATTTCACATTGGTCGCAATGTTCGGGGAGGCAATTTTTTTGTTATTAACTTTAATTTTCTCCCTTCTTTTTTCTCCTCGATAATATTTGTTTCAGAGATTTTTAAACCTGTTAATCTAGTTCTTCCTGCCGGAAGCACTCGGACTTTTTCAGAGTATCTCTGTGTTTCCATTGATAAATACAACTCTATATCTCACCACCCTCTCACAGCTTTCTTTGTTGACGCAGCTTTTCCCGGTTGACATCCATAGTAGAGATTTTCTCCTTGATCGGTCAGTGACGCGTGAGTAAGATTCTTCCAGCTTGCAAGTTTCTCCGCGTAGGCTTTGGCCTCGTTGCACATTTGTCTGTCGAGTGTCATAACTGGAACTTTGTGAACCATTCGAAAGAGATTATGCTTGTTTAGCCCGTCTATTTCCTCCGTGGTAAAATCTACAAGTGAGAACCACGCATGAACAGACTGTAATCAAGTTATTATCGGACATCTTCTGACATTTTTAAATGTCAAAACGATTAAATGTTCCAACCTCAATGGGATACAAACATATCCCGTCAGTATCACGGTACAGACAAAATTAACAAAATACAGCAGATAGATGATCGACCGTAGAAAGGTCTAAGCACACATTTGAAAAGGTATTAGATTCCGGTTAGCAGATTGTAATGATTATATTTCTGTATAAACGTTCTAATTGTTGTAGCTATAATTGAAAACCAAACCATTTGCCGTTTACCTGAAAGTGTCCCGGTGGTGACTATCAGAAAACACGTCATTAAACACAGCAATTTCATGCCTTTAGCCACCACTGCAACAAAGAACAGCAGAAGACAAACACAATAGGCCTTTTGCAACTAACGATCACATGGTACAAAATCCGCCATGCTGGAGGGCAAGCTCATATGATATTATTTCCCCACTGGGACATTAAAACAAAGAGACCTGAACCAGTCAAGCTTGACTTGCCTTTGTTTTAATGTCCCAGTGGGAGAATAATAATGAGCTTGCCTTCCAGCATGGCGGATTTTATACCATGTGATCGTTAGCTGCAAAAGGCCTATTAAGTGAACAAAACATGATTGATAAACAAGGAATAACTATGTAGAGCTTCGTTGAAAGCAATGGTATACTCCACATTGATCCTAAAACTGAGCTTAACTTTAGCATTGCAAGCTCATGAACGCACAGAAGCGGGCAAATTAAGACCTATAAATGGATTCCTTACATGCAAGAGCCATAATAAGACAGAGAGGGAGACTGCCAGTCTTGCCCTTGGGATATCTTAACTTCAAAAAATCTATTTTTAGTAACATTTGCGGACGCATAGGGGAACATGAATTTCGTGTTATGAAAAGGTGCGCTTTTATCAGGTTGCATCAGCAACCCGTCCTCGCTAAAAATGGCAGCTTACAGTTGCAAAAATGTTGCAATTTCGGGACGACAACGCAGACGGAGTCCAAGAGGATTCCCATAATTTTCCTGTCGGAAAC
The DNA here is from genome assembly GCA_949126865.1 of Montipora capitata. Lineage (NCBI taxonomy): Eukaryota > Metazoa > Cnidaria > Anthozoa > Scleractinia > Acroporidae > Montipora > Montipora capitata. Next base: position 58,745,202 of record OX421447.1, on the reverse strand, counting down.
AATAGTAATATACGACGTATACCTGATTACGAACAAGAAGTTGGATGTCCGCGAAAGTACTCACGAATTGTACCGGAGCGAACAGGTGGCACAAGCAGGTAAAGGGAAGATCTAAAAGCTTTTATTTCCAACAGGACACAAGCTGTAGCGATAAAGCATAAAACAAGCGGGAGAACTGAACTCATTATCCACTCACACAATATTCCCCCCGTCTACCTTCTAATGGACCTCTTTAGCTTGTACGTTTTGTTTTCCCATTTCAGACCACTTGATTTTACTCTAGGGAACAGCTTCTTTCAAATATCGTCTCATGCACGTGCATATGTATGCATAACTTATGAAAAAGCAAAAGGAAAATTCCCTTGGGGACATCACGTGGTCTGAAATGGGAAAACACAAAGCGTACAAGCTAAAGAGATTCATTAATGAATGTTTTAGTCAGTAGAGAGAAGCTCCTTAGCTTGTAAGGTGGATTCTTATCTCAACACCAATTAGGAAAGCCACAAAGGTTGCTAGTGTAACTGCTGCCTCGTGTATTACTATTAAATAATCATTTGCAAAATGAAAAAGAGAGTCTAGATTGAGGTTGATGAATCCCTCCATTGTGAAGTCGAAGTTATAACAGGCCATTCAACTTTACTGTCTTATGTGTTTTCCCAACCAAAGAGAAGAGCTTTGGTGAGCGTCTTCGGAGTTTTCAGCCCGTCCTTCGGGTCAATATTGATTTCAAATTTTCATACACAATACGGTCGAAGAAGGAGACGTAGACATTCAGGGTTCTGCTGAACTTCTTAACTGTTCGCAAAAATTGCGGAAATCTTCCGGTTTCATCCCCTGTCCTGGTGTACCAGATTACCAGGACATCGCGGCGCGATTTGCGTGTGAAGCCATCAAAAATCAAACAACAAAAACGTGGCCGTGGGATGATGTAGGGGCGGACTAATGCAAGCTGTGGAACACTGAGCCAAGAGAGAATTACACAGAAGACGATGAAATCGAGAAAATGGTCTGTAGCTAATGTAAACTTGTACTACGCCAGATCAAGGTGGCCAGGAAAGAAGGAAACTACTCCAGGAAACAAATGAGCAAAACGGCAAGATGCTTCATCAAAGGTAACATTTTATTGAGTCTTGTACTTCTCAAATTTGTTTCATTTTCACTGATCAGCCACGACATCATTATATCACATCGACAATTTAGTAGCACCCCCTCTAAAAAAAGTTATTTACTTTTCCATGTAATGGTGTTAACTGTCATCTTAGCCCTGGAAGTCAGCGTGCGAGAGAGATGAATTGAATGTATGACGGGAGAGAAAGAACTACCGAAGAATCAGTGCTAGTGAAGACCAAAGTATAGAAGAGAGTTCGTAAAGCTTATAGAGTGTATTAGTACCAGCAAGGAGGGCCAGGAAGGCTTAAATATAGTTTTCAAAGAAGCAGATGTTCGAACCCCAGGGAGAGGAGCTGTTTTGAAAGAACTCTAGGAGACAGAAAAAGAAGCTTTTCTTAAAGACCAACTAAGCCAAGCGCAAACATTTCTGTCAAATGATAAAACATGCTTTAACTGACTAACGTTTTCGTAAGAGTCAAAGAAACCAAATACATTGAAATTTGTTGACAGTGCAAAACAATGTGCGAAACGCTCAAGAAACAGCCTGTTTTTCTTCTTTTTACCGAAGGATAAGACAAACAAGAGGAACAACATTTCTACTACACTTTCCACATTGATCCTAAAACTGAGCTTAAACTTTAGCATTGCACATGAACGCACAGAAGCGGGTAAAGAAAGACGTATAATGGATTCCCTACGTGGCTCTTGTTATACGATAATAGTAGCCTATTATAATCATAACAGAAAGATGAAGAGAAATCGCAAAGCATTCCGCATAGCCATCAGTTTTTGCACGCGAGGACGGAATTACTTGTAAAGGGGCTTTCGCCGTCCTATAATCCCGGGTTTATTGCAATCAGAAACAAGGAGTTGATTATCATGGTGTTCACACCGCTCCCTCTAACAGCCTGCATGGCCATGGCCTTAAGGCATAAAATGTGTTTTGGTGATCACGCACCGTGTTGCAAACTATTAGAAATAAGACCGAGTCTTATATCTAGGTAAAGGTAGATTTTTTTCAAGCATTTACGAAGCAAAGATCAAAATAAATCGGGGGAATTCGAATTCAAAATTGTGAAAGTTACTTCAATGCATGTTTTAGCATCTTTTACAATTTAAACTTGTTTCTTTGGCATGTCATACCATTAGGAATCCGGATATGAGGCCAGATTGCCACCATCATTTGAAAGCTAGAAGGTCGACTTCAAACGCGATATTTGACGAGTTGGCTGTATACCGAAAGGTCTCTGATGAATCCCTTGGCAGCGATGAAATTTACGTATGTGAGGCTAGCCACGAATTCGTATTCATTTTTTATTATAAATGATCATCAAAGAGAGTATGATCATTTATACCAACAAACCTGAATAATATTCTAGTCATTGCCTAATGGAACGTACCCCTAAATTGTTCCCTCTTATCAATACAACTCACTGATTCTGTTAGTTTCACGAAATTAGATTTTCGCTAGAACGGAGCTGCAATAGGCGATTTGCATGTTCGCGTCATTTTAATACCGAGAGTAGAATTCTTTGTCAAAATTCTTTGTTATTCAGATTTATCTTCTCTCCTGGGAACAAATAAACAATTTTTAAAATTTGCTTGACAATAGAAGCAATTCAAAGCAGTCTGGTCTTCGTAGTAAATGACGCCATCATGCAAATGACCTATTAATTAACAATTAGACCCGTAGCCAATCAAAATGCAGGATTTGCGTTAGTCAACTAGTTGGGTGATACTAATAAACAATTAGACCCGTAGCCCGCAAGGCCTACGGGTCAATACCCATGAGGCGACGCCGAATGGGCTATTGACCCGTGGCCCTTGAGGGCGAAGGGTCTAATTGTTTTAGTATCACCCAACTCGTCGGACAGAAAAGGCAATAATAAAGTTAGCAAATGCAAGTTAAAGAAATATTTAATTGGGAATTAAATGAAAGAAAGCGTCAGGCTTTTCTCTACTCAAGGACTATTACTAATAGTTCTCTAGTAGCGTAGCCAATCAAAATGCAGGATTTGCATTAGTCCACTAGTTGGGTAATACTAACATGTTTTATTGCACTGATCATAAATTATGCGATCACGGGGAACTATTGGTAATTATTGCTAATTTCGACTGTCAATGTAACAAAGGGAACAATCAGGGTTCATTTAAATGTCAACTTCTGTATCACTGAGGAATCACCTCTATTTATGACAAAAGATGTTTTGCGCCCAGAAAATTTGGATTGTCAAGCCCCAACCCCTCCCCTCCCCCGCTAATCGAGTTAATGAACTACACTCGACACTCGACAAAAAGATCGACTGAAGGTAATACTGAATCCGAGGTGAGGAAAAAGGTGCTTTCCTAGATAACAAACCCACGGCTGGAATTGATAATGGCGATGCTTACCGCAAAATATCGCGCTCCTTTGTGTTTGTTTTCTTAATATTAACACGACTTGACTTTTCAATCACGATTGAAAAACCGTTCTCACGCAAAGAAATTATGATAAGTTGCTTAAATTGCGCACTTTTTCGTTCAACGTGTTGTACGTTTTGCCAAGGATAACCTTGGACTGTAGTTCTCTATGGATGTGGACCATATCCATTGAATTCTTTAACACCACTCGAAGTATTGATTTGACCAGTCTAGTTGTTTTTGAAGAAATGGTTTTTGTTTTGATCCGCGTGACTAAACCATTTATCTCAAGAAGCAAATCAGATTGCAAACAGCTATAATTGCTTGAATTTCTTTTTTTGAAAAAATTCCTGATGCTCCGTCCCGTCGGCCCTAGTCGCTCATACATTCGCTGATTCACAATATTTGATGGGCAGCATAACATTCAAGACAAGAAGGGCTAGAAGACAATAAAGGTTGTGGATTGGTGTTCTTTAGTCCTTTTAAACTACTAAATGATTTACGTATTCCAGCTTGTTTCACGAGGCAGGAAAAAGAGCTTAAAAACTGAAAAGGAATTTTCGAGTTAATCGTGTTTGATACATTGCTGTTATGATGCCTGATGCAGGTTTCGTTAAAAAAGGGAAATAAAAGAAAAAAAATGTATAAAAAAACCGTAAGTGACAAATGTACCTGTCGAGCCGGCCACACGTAGTTTGTGGCAATTCTATATTGACCCTCATTCAAGTTAACAATGCGCCATGTGCTTGTTACAAAAGAATGAAATACAGGAAATGCAAAATCAAAATACTCACCTCTAACCTTGAGAGAGGCAGGCTTAATTGTTGAGGTCACTTATCAAGTTCACTATTTGTTGATAGTAAGAGTCCTGAACTGTCAAACTCCTACAGGGCTGTGATTAATGTTTGACATTTGTGACATTGCTAGCTCAGTGATCACAAGAAAAACATTGGACGAGGGCCCACCTTATAATCCATAATAAGGTTATAATTGATAGATAACATTCAGTCAACAGTAATGCATTGCGCTTGCAAACTAGGTACAATTACGTTAGATTCTGTTATGATCATGAGCTGTGCTGTCAGTCGTTATTTGACTTTGTAGGTCTTTGTGAAACTGCGCGCTTTAGTATGCAGTTGGAGTCAAAGACCCACATTTCACCCTTGCTCACCAAAGACTCTCCAGTAGCTCAGTGGTTAGAGCATCGAACTGATCACGGAGGGTCGTGGGCTGAAATCCGGATTTTTGCCGAGTTTCCAATGGATGCAATTTCAACAAGATGTATATGATTCTCATTCGTTCGCTTGAGAGATTCTTAAAGGTATGAAAGAACTTTGGTATCCAACAAGCTGATACAGGTAAAAGACATAACTTTCTTATGTAATCTTTTGGTCTTGAAGTTTCGTCTTGTTGTGTTGTTTTGTCATTATGTGGTGAGGTTTTGTCATTATGTGGTGTGGTTGTTTCACTATGTGGTGAAGTTTAATTTGTCATTATGTGACGACGATTTCATGGCTAGTCGCGTTGTGTTTCCAACGTTGTGTTGAAGGTAGGAGATTTAAAGTGGTACATAATGCCCAGTGACTGGCCTTGTTTTTATTATTCCTGTACAGTATCAATTTCGTGGCGTGATTTTTGCTATTAGGCGCCAATTTCTTGCCTTTAATTGAAAGCACTGAACACAACACCTGAGTTATTACAAAGGTGAGAAAGACCTTCAGGAATAGCCTAAACGATTGGAATGATCCGAAAACGAACAAGATTTAAGCAGGAGGCCGTTACCCGGAAACTCCATCTTCCGGATCCGTATTAACCCCGTGAGACAACCGTTTCCCGTATCTTTCTATTTTCAGATGCACCTCGCAGGGGAGGGGGGGGGGGGGGGTGTTTTCACAATAGCCAATCATGAGAAACCTATGGTCAGCCATTTATTGCGTCATATACGCATGTGACGTATGCGAACCACTGCACGTATTTTCTGAGTCACATACGTCACATACGTCAAAATGTAATAGTTCTTAAAATAGGAAGATACGGGAAAGGGTTGACTTGAGCGTACAATAAAGATGGAAGCTCCCGGCAATGGGCTTCTGATTTAAGACAGGGTAAAAAATACAACTTTATTACGCAGTCGTCGCATCAAAGTAACTGAATCAGAGGTGTTACGTTTTACTCCACGAAAAGGGTGAGTAAGTAACAAACACACCAAGATGACGCAACAACGTGTTTATTCTGCTCTACAAGTCACGTGGCAAACACAGGATATCCAACACAAAATAGGGAACACCACAAAAGGTGTATTAGAAAGATAACAAAATTAGTGTTTTTCGTGCACCTGCTTTTGAATCCCATCCCACAGCTACATACAAAGATGCCTTTATTACACACAACATGAGAATTTTATTCCATAAAGCTCATTTGTGTAAATCTATATGCTTTATTTTCACATGTGAAAAAAGCCTGTATAGCCAATCAGAATGGCGTACAGCTCTTTCACGTGTGGAGTATAACCAATCAACGATAGCGTAAAGGCCTTTCCAAGTCAATGACTCGTGCATCTCGTGCAAATCGTACTTTGTTATTGAATTAAATTAAATTTGCATTTGGTTCTATTGTTAGCGAATTTTTGTTTCTAATTTGCGTTCAGAAAATTACTTCAATGAAAATTCTCGTCTTATGTGTAATAAACTGCTCACGACATAGAAAATGTTTGTGTCAAAAACCCTCACTCGCTCGTACCTCGCTCGTTCGAGGTTTTCGACACAAACAACTTGTGAATAAAACCTCGTACGCCGCACTTTCTATGACGTAAACTATCTGCATTGGATAAAGGTATCTTTGACTTGAGATGCTTCGTTAAAAGATGTGAGTCAAACGAGACCTTAGAATTACTTTATTTGCTTGACCAAGCTAAGGTATAAATAAAAAGAAACACAAATTACAGTGTTGAAGAAGAAACAAAGCCTTTCTTTTTCTTCTTGTTGAGAATTTCTGTAAACGGGGTGTAGATATACACTGCCTTGCCATTCTGATCGAAATACTTTTTTCGTTTAGATTGGATTGAATTGCAATACGATTGGTCGAAATTCCCCTTGGGTACGTTCTTGCGAAAGTCTCCTATCATATTACCGGCTGGTTTATATCTGGCAACAAAGTAAGCGCACTTCAACTGGGAATCTGATGTTGCCTCCGCTTTTCCGAACCCGAGCGTCGTGCTTTCTTTCCATACCACTTGGGTGAAGTGATTTGTTCCTGGTTGAATAGACTCTGTATTAAAATCGTATCCAGGTTGGCAAACTTCATTGTACCTATCAAAATCAATCAATCAATCAATCAATCAATCAATCAATCAATCAATCAATCAATCAATCAATCAATCAATCAATCAATCAATCAATCAATCAATCAATTAATCGTTAGTTTGTCAAAAGAATAAAAACGAAAGCTCAAGGACCATGTTTTTAACGGTATGTTGTTTTGCCTCTCTAAATGTAAGATACTCCGTTGTCTATTAATAAAACCATAATCTTATCTTCTCCTTACCTATACTTGTTACAATAAACAAAAATTCACTTTGCTGGTTAAGTGTTTCTTCACTTTGTCTACTCCACCCTTCACTAGCACATCTTGACCTCTTATTCGTCGGCCATTTCAACTTGAGCAAAAATAACAAACAAACTGCGGTTATAAACATAACGAGACAACGCATGCTGTAAAACTTTTTATGAACTTGACGTTTCCTATGCTCCAACATACATCTTCAGAAGTAACGGTTACCTAAATTACATTTTCATTAAGCGCTGGTTAAAACCAGCGCTTAATGAAAATGTTGGCAGTGAGAAACTTCTTCTTTACTAGCCATTTATATTTTTTCAAGCAGATTTAACTAGATCGGATTAGGAGTTGCTTGCTGAAGCATTTTACAAGAAAAATTAAAATCAATCGTTAGGCTATTAGTCTCTCCCCCACGGGGCTTTTCAGGACTAATTTACAATGCTTTGTGGGGGACTTTAGCCAGACTGCTTGTTACGCAGTTTACAATAATTATTAATTTTATGAAAGTGAAAGATGCGGTTAATCGACGTTTCGATGTATCAAACATCATTCTCAAGATTGAGGTCGTTTATGCTTATGTCAAAGTCTCTCTTAACAACTTTGACACTAGCATAAACGACCTCAATCTTGAGAATGATGTTTGATACATCGAAACGTCGATTAACCGTGATTTTAATTTTTCTTGTAAAAAGATTTAACTAGGTCTGTTTATTTTCATTTATTTTTTCATTGTCATTACTTTCCTTATTTGGTATTAGTCTTCGTGTTTAAATTCTTAGGTAACCGTTACTTCTGAAGATGTGATGTTGGAGCATACGAAACGTCAAGTTCATAAAAAGTTTTACAACATGCGTTGTCTCGTTATGTTTATAGCCGCAGTTTGTTTGTTATTTTTACATCTTGACCTTCAATTTGTAATCACTCACTTTTTGCGGCTGTTTTCTCGGAGGTTGTTGTTGATCGATGTAGTCAGATGGAACTCTGGCTTTATTCAAGAAAAACTGTTACACAGATAAGAAAAAACAAACATCGCGGCCGTATAACAGAATACCGCTGACAGCAAGTAACAACAAATCAACTCGCTTTCAAAATAGTCCCGCTGACAATCACTATAATTTGGAACGCTGATGATTGCTAATTATTTTTCAAATAGCTGTTAATGCAGTCAATTTCAGGTTTAATGCCGGTTATCAATAAATAATAAAGTCATCCTAAACTAAAAGGATGCAACCGGTTAAAAATAATAATGTAAAGGAGAATTAAAAAAACGATTGTGATATTTTGTCAAGGGCACCCAACGTCAATTTTCGAAAGATATCTGTTCGGAAGACGATTTGAGATCTAGAATTTTCGGAACATTTGTTCTAAATTTCTTGCTTGCCTGCCTCTCCTAGGATTTTCGAACTTCTAAAACATGGTATAATTGCCCATTTTTAACGGATTTTTACCCTAAAAAGCTCACCTATAATTTTCGGGAGACTTTTTTCTGGCTGAAATTTTCGAAAAGGTAAGTTTTGATCCCTATAATTTTCGGATCACTAGACTTTCAGCTAGGAAATCCGAACAGATGAAAATTTTTAGAGGATAAAAATATGCCTGTGTCTACCGTTTAAATACTAAAATACGTTTAACAACGCTATGTCTAAGTGGTTTTGAACTATATTCTCGTTGGGTGCCCCTGTTTTGTGGTCTGGAGCATTTTCATAAAGTCATTGTTGATTGTCACTGGGTCTCCTTATTAGGCAAATAGGATTACGTTTCCGAACAGTCAGTTCTCAGTTGTTTCAGCTTTTTCTCTCTTCTTTGCTAGTAAATTTAGTTTGTTTACAGAAAATTAAGAGGACAGCAAGGACTTTTTTTGAGTACTTTCTCACTAACATCAAGCTCGATTTATATTTAAACCGACAATTTTGCCGAATCTAGCTAACTTATTGTCAGTTATTGTCGTCATTTGGTAGGGCATTTCTGCCAAATATCGAAAGGAAGGAAATTAGAGAGGATCCATGAGCGTGCACTCCACATCACCATCAAGGACAAAACCGCAGCTTATGAAGACATGAACAAGAAAGCGGCATTTTCAAGCTTATGCAACTTATGCAACAGTGAGATATATGAAAGTATCGAAGACCTTGTCTACAGTCTAAGAAAAAAAAAAACAATGAAATTTTGGATGCTTAAAAAAAAAAAACAAGAAAAGAGACTATTGAAAATGTACCAACCGTTGTCAAGAGTCCATCACCGTAATGGACTCTTGCTGTTGTATATGCCTCTTGCAAAATGGACATAACTTGAAGGATACTATGTCAAGGGGTGGGGTGGGTCAATTAGAAGAAATGCTGAATGCCAAATAGTTATTTCGCTTTAAAAAAAAAGGCTAATTGATTTGATTGATCCAAACTGTGGACTTCGTTTTGCTATTACGATGGCTGCCCACTATGATATGGTGTCATGGAGACAAGTCACTCTTTTCCAACTTACCAGGCTGCCACGGCTCTCTCTGTGGGTTCTGGAACAACCGAAGCACAACTGGAGAAAAGGTTCTCTCCTTGTCCATTCCTCTCTTCCGAAGACGCGTGCGTCAAATTTCCATTCGCGGCGAGTATCTCGGCGTACGCTTTGGCCTGGTCGCACATCTCTCTGTCAAGGGTCATAAATGGCACTTGGTGTAACCGACGGAATTCATTATGTTTGGCTAAGGCCATTTGTTCGTCTTCGGTAAACGCTGTAAATAAGAAATGGATATCATAGAAATTCAATAATCGATTCACGAGGCGCGATTGGACAAGGATATTATAATTCCATTGAGAGAAAAGTAGATTGGGGGAATCTTTATCTGTACAGTTTTGAAAAAAGGTTTCGTCTTCCCTCTTTTTGCGGCCTCGTTGCTCCTTATTCTATCTGAGGAAAGGCCTACATTACACACCTTTTCCTCTAGCTCCTCTTAATATGTACGGACCCATACAATTGATCATACCCTTCTTTCCTCTTTCTTGTGCTCCCCAGCGTCCCTTCCCACTATCGACAACGCTGCAGCAGTTACATTGAAAGCGTTATCTCACCATTTGCTTGAGTTGGTTTCCCTGTTGTTGGAGTCACTCCAAATGTTGTTATTGCCACGGTGGTTGGTCCCCCAGTTGTTGGTGCTTTCGTGCTTGGTGTTATCGAAGTTGCTGCTCCTGCTGTAGGTGCCTCTGTTGTTGAAGCATTGAGGTTGCCCCCTGATGCTGGTGCTTTGGTTGGGTAATTCGTTTGTGCTGCTGCTCTTGTCGTTGTTCCTGGTTTTGTTAAGGGTCTTTTGGTTGGTCCTGCTGAAGTTGCCTGTGCTGTAGTTTGTGTTTGTCCTACTAAGGTTGGAGGTGCTGTAGTTGGAGTTTGCGTAGCCTGTGTGACTGCGGGTTTAGGGACTTTTTGCCCGGGCACCGGTGGAACTCCACCTCCTGCGGAGGGACGTCCTTCATGTCCTTTGGTTGGTCCTGCTGAAGTTGCCAGTCCTGTAGTTTGTCCTGGTTTTGTTAAGGGTCTTTTGGTTGGTCCTGCTGAAGTTGGCTGTCCTGTAGTTTGTGTTTGTCTTCCTAAGGGTGGAGGTGCTGTAGTTGGAGTTTGCGTAGCCTGCGTGACTGCGGGTTTAGGGAAATTTTGCCCGGGCGCCGGTGGAACTCCACCTCCTGCAGAGGGACGTCCTTCCTGTCTCGGATTACTTAAGACAGGAAGTCCCTCTATTTTACCGAGCTGAAGGTTAATCGTAGCGAGCCCATTTCGATTAACCGTTCCTGTACCAGTGAAAGTGATATTGATGTATTCGTCAGCCTGCCTTTTGTTGCCCTTTGAATCAGCCCCTGTGTTTAAAAAGAAGGAGTCACTCAACATCAAAGAGGCCAGTTTTCCGAAAAGAACAAAAATCAGTCGACGTCAACTATTTCATTTTTTAAGGAATAGGCAAAAGCAAGTGAGCGTACCTTCATGAAAAGTTTCCGTTAAAATCTGTTCTGGGCGAGTTACTCTTCTCCCTGTCATGTACGCAAGTAAGAAGAAAGAAATGTCGGGATAATTAATCTTAAGATTTTGGACCCCACTGAAACCCGACACATCTACCAAAATGAAGTTTTCGTTTAAAAACAGTAAAAGCAACCTTATAGAAAGCGATGGTGCATAAACGAGATGTCCACTTGCTGCCTTGGATGACATAGCCTCGATTTCTGTGCAAAATAAAGCTATACGATAACCATTTCCCTCATAACTACAAAATCGCGCTTATTAGCTGTGTTATACTTTGTATGAATCATTCTCGGTGTTCAATACCTCGATTGCAGGCTACGCTCTCTTCAGGAAGAAGCGGAAGCCTGGGAACGAGGATAATTGCACTGACGTTAAACACTGGTCGCTCGCAGAATTAGAATATCATTAAGGAGAAACTGTACTATTGAATCTACACAATTGTTTCACGCAGTCGTAGGGGTACCATTGTGAAACATCGGCTGTTGCTTAAGCATGCATTCGTTGATGTGACGTAATAGGTTACCACTGCAACAGAACTGAGGGCCATCTAAAAGCACGCCATGATCTATCTTTAAACGCTGATAACTCATAAACGAATTTAGAGACCAATTTTTATTGGTGGAAAGTGATTAGCAGACTAAGATAAAACTCTTTGCAAGCTGAAAAATCCTCTGTATCCGATTCGAGCCTATGGCCGCGCATGCGCATAGCGATTCCCGTTCAAGCCTCGATTTGGTGCAGGCTTTCTTACAACTGCTTGAGTTACAGAGCTAAGTACGATGATGTTCCTAACTTTCGATTCATGTTCATTCCACATTTTAAATACATGACTTTTGATATATTCTAAAATTCTAATATTTATTGAAACACCCAACCTCGTCCCCAGGGCGTTTTTCCCTGGCTTTGGGTGGGACGGGAAGCGTCCCCAGGACGTTATTCCCTGGCTTTAAAAAGCGCCCTGGGGACGAGGTTGTGAAACACCTTTAGTACGTTAACAAGGGCGAATTTACCTGCTTGTGCGGAGACAGTTCCAATAACGATTAGGAGAAAACAAGTCCACATAACTGTTCTGGATTTGCTTCAGCTAGGATAGAAAAATAAAAAGAATAACACGTAAACACCACATTGAGGCAGACGTATTAAGTCACGGTAAAAATGAGATAACGGTTAGTCATAAAAAAGAAACCAGGTCTTCCTAAAAAGATCATCGCTTCTACAACCATAAGAGCTCATGAGGTAGTTTGGCATGTCAAAAAACGCCTCCTGTTTTCCTTTCCTTTGCAAAATTTGAGCTTAAAGTGGGTACCAAATGTAAGGGACATGGCGTGCGAGGGTAAAACTGGCTTAGCACGTAAGTCAACATCAAGGCAAGGATACTAGGTACAATCTCACAGATGTAAGTATGAAAAACACAAGCATTTTCAATTCGCGCGAGATTGATAAAAACGAACTCTGAGCTTAGTGTCAATGGTTATGTTGGTCTTTTCCTGAGTTTCGTTAATTTTCGCCAATGAGAAAAGGCAAGCTAAAGTGTAAGCACTCGAACTGCGAAACCCACCCTCGTCGCGATCAGATATTGCACATAGAAAAAAAGACAGATATGTCCAGGTTTGCACCTAATTAGATGCACGCGGATTTCAATAAGCGTCACGAAGTGTCCCCTTGCTCTTCTCGCCAACTTCAACATCAGTTGTGTCTCAGAATACAGACAATTTATGTCACAAAGTGTCCCCCAAATGCTGCTCTTTAAGTAAAGATTAACTGCTGCATTTACCCAAAGCTAAAAATAACGCTAACCTTTACCCTTACCTTATTGTTGAAAATAGGTAGCAAATGCTTAGACTTAAAGGGACACTTTGTGTTGGATGTCAAAATTGGGCGTGCATCTAATTAGGTACAAACCTGGACATAAGTGCAGACGATCGATACGGCAAAAGAGAGAGGCTACAAATTCCACGTCCTCGTCCTGTTGTTGAGGAAAAGAGTCTATACCCGTACAATTATGTGCAAACTGTTCCATTCATAATTATATGTTTAAAACAAAACTTGAAAGTTTATATTACATAATCCTCGTTATAGAAGGCC
>OX421447.1:58719556-58724556 GCA_949126865.1 Montipora capitata | reverse complement strand
TTTCTGATTGGTTGACTCATTCTGGGCTATCAGTTCATATACCGTATGTCCTAATATGGAACTGATTGCGTCAAGTGTTGCCAAGCTGGGAACTGATTGGCTTTAATTGCCAAGTATCCAAGCCCTCAGAATCTGATGAAAATCTAAGAAAACAATCATTCCTTCCGTGCTTGTTGGGTACGAGACTGGTTTTCGCCAACTTGGCGCTTACGCGCGTCGTTGGCTATTTACCATCTCATATCCAACGCGCGATGGTGGAGTAATTGTTAATTATAGAGAAGATAGCAAGGTTAGTAAGATTTAGAGTAGACACGCTATGACGACAATAGGTACCAAATCTAAAAACAAATATCGATCAAACTTCATCTGTCTTACGTGCGCTTCTGTTTCCACTCAGTTGTCATTATTAACCCCTTCCCTGACGAGTAAAATCGTTTGGCCCTCGTTGACGAGTAAAACCGTCTGGCGTTAGACAGAGTAAACTCTGTGAGTGTCACTCTTGGGCAGGAATATAACGGGCAGTGGACCTAGATGTTGTTCACCCTTTCCTAACACGAGGCGGGCCCCCAGTTGACGAATAAAATTGTCTGGCGTTAGATATAGACATAGTAAAACTGATCTGAAAGTATCACTTTTGGGCGGGATCTGAAAGGGTTTAATCAAGGTTCTTCTTTTTAATGATACGCAGAAAAAACCCCACTCAAATAAAAATAGTTAAGTTGTGACTGGAGAAGCCTTTTGGACTCTAATTTAAAATATGACGTTAATACCTAATTTCAACTAATATTATACAGTTATGATTCTTAGATAACCGAGAAGACTGCAGTAACTCCTCTGCGTCGTTTAATTAATATGTATTTTTTGAGTTTTAGATTCCAACGGATTGAGAAAAAAAGGGAAAAATCATGATGAGCACTCCGAACATGGAAAACACGCAGACTGGATTTCTAACACAATCAAAGGTAACTGATAGTAAATTTGTTGATATTACTTGTGGCCAAAGAAATTTGAATCACGAGTCAATCCTGCAAGCTAGTATAAACTCTTTCAGGACCTCGTTTCAGATGAAGCGTAGATGGACTGGTGGTCAAACTCGGGAAACTTCATAAACGAGAATAGTGACATCGCGCTTCATATTATCTTGACCGTGACCACGTGCAATTGTTTGTCCTCGATTCAACACTGAGTTTTGATTGGCTGTCTCTTAGAACAAAGGGTGTGGTTTGTGCAAGGTCAGGGACAAAGCAGCGAACAAAAACATATGAACAAGAGAAACCTGAAGCATATAAACCCTGAGCCTATTTAGTGAACGGCTGGCAACATTCTGACACAGAATGATTCTCTAAGACGAAAGAGCAACATGAGCAGACTTCATCAATAGTCAGGTTTGACCCTGACGCTGAGAGCCACACCCCATTATTGGAGCTTGGATTTCTAATATGCCGTGTCAGGACTAGGGATGCCACATCATAACACCGCGACCTCCGTGCCATTTCTTTTTGCAAACGGTTTGTGCGTGGTTTTGCATTGCAAAGAGTCAATCAACAAACATTCTCTGAAGGAAAGGTTACGTTTATACAAACGTAGGCCATGTAGCACTTATATATTAAAAAGATTTAATTGAATAGAGTGTAATGTGAAGTGCTCGATTTCTATCCCATATGAACCATGTGAACGTTAGCCCTACTGATGGAAATGGGCCCACACAAGGACAGAGAAAAACTCTGACCAGGGTGGGAAGTGAACCCACGACCTTCGGGTTAAATCTCCGCCGCTCTACCGACTGAGCTACAAGGTCAGACGGGAGCAGGCCGTGGGAAATGAAGACGTCAAAGTCACGGCAATGAACATGTACAAGTACAAGGAAAGGTTACGTTTATACAAACGTTGGCCGTGTAGCACTTATATTTTAAACAGAGTTAATTGAATAGAGTGTAATGTGAAGTGCTCGATTTCTATCCCATATGAACCATGTGAGCGTTAGCCCTACTGATGGAAATGGGCCCACACAAGGACAGAGAAAAACTCTGACCAGGGTCCCACCCTGGTCAGGTCCCACCCTGGTCAGAGTTTTTCTCTGTCCTTGTGTGGGCCCATTTCCATCAGTAGGGCTAACGCTCACATGGTTCATATGGGATAGAAATCGAGCTTCTCCTCAGTTATTTTCAGACCCTGAGTGTTATTCAGTCGAAGTTGAACTCTCATCCCTCAGCACGCACATCAAATGCTTAACCAAATGCGCCAACCCGGACTGGCGATTCAAAGCGTTGCTCATTATCAATTTGCGGTCTTGCCTTAGCACAGTCACGAAGGCAACCTCTTTCCCAGGTTCTCTCTCCTACCCGTCGCTCCGTGGGGACGAGTAGGAGAGAACCCTGGGAACGAGGTTGCTGAGCAATGACCAGCGTTACAAAACAGAAGCACCGGATCCTGGTGAAGGACCTTATCAGCGATTTAAATATTATAAAAAGCAAAAAAGAGCAAGGCTGATAAAACATTTAATTTCAATTCTAATTCCCATCGTCATTATTATTGTACCATATCTGTTAAAATCCTTATCTATAGAGCTGTATCAAATCACACGCCATATAAATCACTATTCAAATTGTAACGTCTTTGTTAACCGTAGTCATTGCTTGTAAAACCCTGATGAAGAAAGGCAGTGCCTTTCAAAAAACTGGCTTTTTCTAATATATTCCTTCACCGTTATATCAGCCTTACTATTATTAGCTTTTTATACCATTGTAAATACAGTTTATTTATCGAAAGAATATCAAGACGTACAGAGGTAGAATTACTTGAGAAAAATGCTTTTAATAAAATAATGAGCGCAGGTAACTTCGAGGGAGCCGAGGACGACAACGGAATCCTACGAGCTCTAGTGTTGATTTCTCTTCCTCATCGGTCCAGTTTTCAATTCGTTGCAATCTATTTTGTGCCTTAAGATCGTAATAGAGGCCCCACTAAAAAGGGACTAGTGTTGTTTAATGAACGATTTAAATAAAAAAAGGGTTTCCCTTCTTAAATCTACTGCTAACAATTGTTTTTGCTCTGCTCGGATCCAGGTCCACTACGCTTTAAAATGATGGGTCATGGCAAATTTTCTGTGGATAAAAAAGTTGCGAATCTTCAGCTAAAGATTATTTTTGAAAACCAACAACGGACAACAACGAAAGCACCTTGGTGGTATCCAACTACCAAACCAGCCACCACAAAAAGCTCTAAAACAGCAACAACAAGCTATTGGTGGCTTCCAACCATCAACCAAGCAACCACTAAAAACCCTACTAGTGAACCTGTCACCATTCCGAGTCCAAGCACATCGGCAACAAGACCACCAGCTACCACAGTACCCACAACACCCTCAGTGCCATCACAGGCTATCAGGACATCAGCAGGTATTCAACATTTCATTCTATATTTGCACCCCAGGAGGATGTAAATATTCCAAAAGTTTAAATCGTTCGAAAAACTATGAAATATATAACAATACCGAAGCACTATAGCATTTCATATCAGTGAATGGTCCGTTGAAATTGTAAGTTTCAAGACAGTCTTATATGGAAACCTTATTTTTCATTGCAAGTGCGGACTTCCTCGTCACCCAAGTTAAATCCTTTAAGATGAGGTTGCTACTTGGACTGGACTGACGTTATTCCATCACTAAAACCGACCGCCTTATAGAGCGACGCGCCTTACCGTGGCCACCTAACAAAGTTTTTTACAAATTGTCCCCCAATCAGGATGTGTGAATTTGATTGACAGTCAGGCCTCCTTGCCAAGTTTCGCACAGTTGTAAGTTGAACACCGTTGCGTGGGTTGTTGAATTGACTTTTTTATACGTAATTGTCTTCTTTCCCGAAAAAAATACACAATGCCCAAATGTGTAACCGTTGCAATTGAGAGATTAACTCAGTTAAATTACAAGAAAAACAAATGGTTTACAATTGTCGTCTCTACTGGAACAATGATTTTTAAACCTCGCAGACTGTATGTACTCAATTGATAAGTCCACTCAATCTTGTTAAAATCAGAAAGTTATTAAAAGAAAAAGTTTTTCCATCCGTGGAGCTGTCCGAAAATACTTATGATCTTGTCCATACTGTTAACAATTGCTTTATTGCCATAAGAGCGCTTAATGCACACGATAGCGGGACTATTGAGCCTATTTTGCCCCATGGTGCTCCAAAGGTAGGTCTTGTAAGCGCCGGAGTCCGCTGAACGAGCTCTTCACCCAATCCAGAATCAGCTGTGAAATTTGCAACGCGCTTACGTTGTCGCTTTCAATCTTCATTCATGCAAATTTGGAGAGTTTTCCACAATTTACTCCTGGCTTGACAATGAAGGATAGATCGAGCAGGGGTTAATTGAATAAGAGAGTTACAGGTGTAGCTTTTACTCGTGTAAATAATGCGTGTAAAGTCCAACTTGTAAATTCATGAATTCAATGAAAGATTTTTCTACAATGGAATTCACACGTGTAGCCCGAGTCACGATGCAATTGTAATATACAACTGTATCTTTACTATTGTAACTTAACTTGAATACGCTTGTAGACTACATGTCTAAGTTCCAATTGCACGAGGTTTATTTGTTGGCCCTCTGCTGCAAATAAATACTGGAATGCCTTGACAGAGAGGCGATATTTCTCCCAAAATTCACGTGGATTTTCAATGTCAAGCAACCGCCTTTCCTCAAAATTTCTAGGCTGCCGAATGACTCGCTGTCCAAATAGTTCTTCAAGTTCTTCTTCGCTCGACGAGAACATATCAAAATTTCGAAAGACGCTTCCTTCAAGTCGTATACTTACAAGTAACTTATGACTTGTATTTTGCACTTGAAATTTAACAAGTTGATCGTTTGAAAAGATTCAAGTCGGACTCCTGTAAAATTTTTAATGAATTGTGCACGTAGCGCTAGACCTATAATTACACGTCGGAGTCTTGTAAAAACGACTTGCTCATTCAAAGTTTAATGAAAGCTTTAATGGTGTTTGTTTG
>OX421447.1:58712056-58714556 GCA_949126865.1 Montipora capitata | reverse complement strand
CTGTGTTTGTATTACCACGCCATACTGATTGGTACAACCCGTTTACGTTTACTGACTGTTAGGGATCATTGTATAGTATAACGTACAGGCAATCTATCATTGAATTATAACCCGTTAATCTATGTTTTTTGCCTTGAAGGTATAATGAAGTCTGTAGCCCTGGATATAACTTTGAAGCCCCCGGTAATCAGGCAGGCACTGGTCATTTTACGCAGGTGGTGTGGAAAACCTCCACAAAACTAGGAATTGGAAAAGCAGACGCAAACCGTCCTGGGGGAGAAATATGTACTTACATAGTTGGCCGATATGAACCTGGGGGAAATGTTTTAAGCTATTACGGGACAAATGTGCTGAAAGGAAAGTTTAACAAGCTCATTCACTGCAACGGCAAAAACACGAATAATCCGGCTGGGTTTGCGGACAACAATGATGAGTATATACTGTGAACAAAGCCTGCAGTCGAGGATTTTAAGAGTTGACTACGTCAAAAATTATGATGATGATAATGATTTCAAGTAATAAAAAAACGTAACGTTGAAAAGACTCACATAAAGAGCTTTATACCAAATACATTTTACTGAAGAATGTGTGCGTCAGTTAGAGGGATCGATTAATCAAAAAAAAAAAAACTTCTTTTCACTCCAGTCCATGTTACACGTTTTACCTAGGTTGAATACGTACTCAGATGAAGTGAAGCAACTAAATTTTTTGAAGCCTAAATCAAGCCTAGAGAAAATTCAGTGTCCGATTAAGAATAGTTTTGGTTATTATACATGGATATCAATTGACTTATTATAGAAAAGTAAACAATGAAATGAACTGTGCTTGGTTGAGCATGTTCGTCGTTGTAGTGTAGTGGTGAAGACACGGAGGAGTATCTGGAGGGTCCGAGTGCGAGTACTGGTAAGTACATAGCACAGTTGGGACTGAATGTTGGGACTGAATGCATAAGTCTTGGGGGAAGAAGATATGTTGAGATGTGAAAGACAAAACTTAAGGGAAGGTGTAGGTGTTTCAGTCCTTTTTGGGGGTTTGATATCTCATTTAAACTAGATAGAGTGCATATTCAACCTAGGTAAAATTAGGATCACCAATTTAACCTAGGTAAAACGGATTCAACCTGAGACCGGATTTGACCGACAACATGTACACATGAACACTAGTTGTGAGCTACGCTGAAAAGAGTTCCTTGTCGTTTGAAGCTACCAAACTGCTTTTTATAGTCAGTTGAACATCCATGTCATATTTGTTTCTTGATTTTAACATGACCATTGTACCATCAAAAGCTACCAAGAGTGAATTAGATAAGGGTGTTGTTATAGCATGGGTGGGCTCCCTAGCACAGTCACAAATGAGTCTATTTTTAGAATAACCGTTCCCGCGAAAATCAGTTGTCATGTATCTGAAAAAACATGACAGAAGCAGTCAAGCGTGGCATTGCTTCTTCTTGGTTAAAATTGGCGGCACTTTTTTTATTTGGCACACAAAGTGTATTTAAAATAAATCCATTTGTGCCTGCTGCGGGCAAGGCCGCAAAGTGATAGATCAACACTCTTATCTAATTAATTCACTCTCGAAGCTACGCATCTCATATTACAATGAAACGCCAGAGACACCAATGCTCATAACCAACCTGATGAATTACGTAATTAGAGATTCCATGCGTCAAAAAATATAAGCTATAAACGAGCTGTTTGAGACAGTGAGGCCTACCACGGACATGTTCAGAAATGAATGTAAGATATAACATAAGGTTAAACGTGGGCTTTCCTGCAAAAACATAAAAAAACCTATTATGGAATTGTTAGGTTACAGGCCGCAAGAATACCAAGGAAGGTCAGGTATCTCGATTTAGTCCACAAGAAAGAGTGAACACGTGGTTTACCCACTTTAAGAATCTCGGCAACCACCCATCAACATACGAAAACGAGGTCATTCCTGCTATCTTCTCGGATCTTGACATTAACGATGGCCCATTCACACATTCGGAATATGTCTTAGTTGAAAGGTCTTTAAAACAAGGAGTGGTCCTGATGGCATTCCACCAGAGGTATTAAAGAACTGCGATCTAAACAACATAGTGTTACATTCATGCAATCATGCTTAATTAATGGTAAACAAGAATCCCGATCAATGGTCACACTCGTATATAATCCCTGTACCTAAATCAGGCAACCTGAAAGTGACTAACAACTACAGAGGCATAAGACTAACATGTATTGTAACGAAGATGTTCAACAGGATATGATGCTAAATTGTTTGAGACTTGCCATTGACCCACTCCTGTGGAACAATCAGAACGGTTTCCAGGAGGATCGATCTACAGCATCTCCGATACCAGCACTTCAGTTCATAATTGAGGAAGCAAAGCAAAGCTGTCATCACATTCATTGATTATAAGAAGGCTTTTGACTCGATTTATAGAGCAAAGATGATCCGAATACCAGAGGCCTATGGAGTTCCTCCGCTTTTGTTAAATTGCTGCTATGACCAAATTAAT
>OX421447.1:58702056-58704556 GCA_949126865.1 Montipora capitata | reverse complement strand
TTGATGGGTAACTGCAGTTCTCCGCAAAGTTGCTTGTTAACCTTCACAGCCAAAGTGGCTGCAGTCAGTTCTAGCCTCGGTACTGTGATTGTTTTAAGTGGGGCTACTCTAGCCTTCCTCATGACCAGGCTACAGTGAATACGATCCTCAACATTAATAAATCGTAAATACGAAGCAGTCCCATATCCACTTACAGAAGCATCAGCAAAGTGGTGAAGTTCAATGCTCTTGATATCTTTGAAGTCCGCTGGTTTGTAACACCGGGGTAGTTTGACAGAAGTCAAGGCTCGAAAGTTGCTCTGCCAAGCTTTCCATGATTTTAGGACCTGCTCTGGGAGATCTTCATCCCAGCCATGGCCGAGACGACAAAGTTCCTGAAGAATACTTTTAGCAGGTAATACCATAGGTGCAGCCAAGCCGAGGGGGTCATAGAATGAAGCAACATTTGATAAGATACCCCTCCTTGTCTCCGCTTTGATTGCTCCACCTCGAAATCCAAAACTATCTTCCCCCACATTCCAATCGACACCAAGTGCTCTCTCTTGTGGTGGCCTTTCTAAGTCAAGGTTCACTGTGGACGCTCGTTCGCCGGTAGGTATATGACACATGACGCTCTTATCATTGGAGAACCACTTGGTCAGTCGGAAGCCACCACGAGCCAGTAATTTGGGGAGTTCACCAACAAGTTGAACTGCTTCCATGGTTGTGGCAAGAGACTTGAGGCAATCATCCACATAAAAATTGTTGCGGACAGTCTCTAAAGCTTTCTCACTGAAGTATCCTTGGTTACCCTCAGCTGTCTTTCTAAGTGCATATGAACAACAACTTGGTGATGAAGTCGCTCCGAAGAGATGAACCAACATTTTGTGATCAACTGGGTCCTGATCAATGTCCCCCCTGGCCACCACAGGAATCGCAGTGCCTCACAGTCTTCTGGTTTTACCCTAACTTGATGGAACATCTTCTCGATGTCGGCCATAAGAGCAACTCTTTCCTCACGGAACCTCAAGAGCACTCCCACTAACGAGTTTGTGAAGTCTGGGCCCTGCAGAAGCTGATCGTTTAAAGAAGTGTTACAAAACTTTGCTGCGCAGTCAAACACAATCCTAACCTTTTTTGGTTTCTGGGGATGTACAACAGGGTGATGTGGCAAATACCAAACAGGTGCATCATCTTTAGAGGGTGGATCTTTGGCTGTAATCCTCTTGGCATGACCCTTTGCCAGGTAGTCTCCCATAGTTTCCATGTATTTTGCAAGGAGCCTAGGGTCCCTCTTCAACCGTTTTTTCAACAACAGTAGTCTTTTTTCTGCCATGATCTTGTTGTTCGGTAAATAAGGGGTTTCACACTTCCAGGGAAGCGCGATCTCATAATGACCACCCACCATTTTCACAGAACTGTCCATAATGGACTTGGTTCGACGATCCTCTATGGAAAGGCACTCTTTCAAATTAGCTGCACACTCAGCGAAATCTGCATTGTAAAGGCGTTCTAGCTAATGCTGTATGGGATCCAGGCCCTTTACTGTTTCAGTACAGCCCAACGATTGGTCAACATGGATGAAATTAACTTCGGCACTCTCATCTCTCCTTCCTTTCAGTGGTCCCATAACAGTCCACCCCAACAATGTTCGTACTGCACGTGGCTGTCCTATTTTCCCGGTACGTACCTCTAGGGGGCACAAAGCTTCCGGTACGTCGCTGCCAATCAGTATGGTTACCTTTTTGTCCACAAGATCTACTATGTCAATGTTCTTGAGATGTGGCCATTCCTCCACATCCTTGCTCGTTGGGATGCTTCTCTCAGTAACTGGTAAGGTTTCGGTTGTCCAAACCTTCTCTAAGCGAACTCCCTTTCCAGTAGCAACACCAACAACATCAAGGCATAATTGCTGACTTTCTTTGCATTGAGTTCCTGAGACTGTAGACAATGTGAACTCCACCGGTGTACAGTCTGCTCCAAGCTCTCTAGCCAAACTACTCAGACACATGGTGGTGTTTGAACCACTGTCCAGAAAGGCATATGTTTCAATGATATGACTGCTAGATGGTGTGCTGACCTTTACAGGAACTACTTGAAGGCCAATACGACCAAAGCTGGTCCTCGAAGCCACATTACTTGTTGCAGTAACACTGGTAGCATCATTCTGAGAATGCCCTCCAGAGGTAGTTTGGACTTGGGGGCTGGACTTTGGGCCAAGCTCTGCACTGTTCACTAATTCGCGGACTGAATTTGATGAATGCAACAAGGGATGATGCTTCCTTTGGCAACCTTCGACTCGACACAACCTTGCAACTCGACATTTCTTGACAACGTGTCCTGGACTGAGACACGAACTACACACCCTTTTCTCATCCACCAGGTTTTGTCGCTGGCGGAGTGTCAATTCTCTAAACTTATGGCGGAGCTCGAGATGGTGGCTGCCCGAACATAGGACACATTTAAATGGTTTCCTCTCACCGCCACGATAACCACCACTCCAGGATTCATCGCCAAATGT
>OX421447.1:58692056-58694556 GCA_949126865.1 Montipora capitata | reverse complement strand
CCTTAGGCAATAACGACTTCGTCACGGAGGCCTTAAATGATCTCTTAGGCACCCAGTGTATTTCCGTCGTTGAAAGCCAGCCATGGGTAGTAAATCCTCTCACTGTGTCAACCCGGGACGATGGGAAAAGACGTTTGGTACTCGATTTACGGCATGTTAACCCCCACCTTTTTAAGTATAAATTCAAATGCGAAGACATAACCACAGCCCTGGATCTACTAGGGGAGGGTTATTATCTTTATACATTCGATATCAAGAGTGCTTATCATCACGTTGAAATTTTTCAAAGTCATCGAACTTACCTAGGATTCCAATGGTCCTATCGGGGTAAAGCGACTTATTTCGTTTTTAACGTGTTACCGTTTGGTCTTTCCACCTCTCCTTACATATTCACCAAACTCTTGAAACCTCTGCTAAGTCATTGGAGGGGTTCAGGTAAGAGAATTTGCATGTTTTTGGACGACGGTTTAGGCGGCAATTCTTCCAAAGAGTCCGCTACTGTTGACGCCAAAGCAGTCAAGGAAGATCTTGGCCGATTGGGCTTCGTTCTCAGCGGAAATAAGTGTGCTTGGGAACCATCCCTTACCCAGACCTGGTTGGGTCACGTTTTCAATATGTCAGAAAACCGTTTGTATGTAACTGAAAACAGGTTGTCAAAATTAAAGGAATCCCTGTCATCAGTTCTGGATAGAATTGACAATGTTTCAACCAAACTCCTAGCCCAGGTTACCGGTCGCATTATATCCATGTCAAAAGCCATTGGTTCGGCCGTTTATTTGTACACCAGACACATGTATTTTGCGATAGAAACTAGGCAATCGTGGGATGCCATCATTCCTTGCTCTTCAAAGGTTAGAGAAGAGCTACAGTTCTGGGATAAAAATGTGGGCCAGTTAAATGGCAAGAAGCTGTTCGACGAGCCTCATGTTTTTGATTCCGTGGTTTATTCAGATGCATCTGAGCAGGGCTTTGGCGGTTACGTAGTTTCCGCAAAACACACTCTGGTGTGTCAGGGGCAATGGCAAATTAATGAAAGGGGAAAGAGCTCTACTTGGCGAGAGCTGAAAGCTGTACACAATATGTTATTGTCCATTGGACATAGCCTTAGAGGACATAAAGTACAATGGCATACTGACAATCAGAACATTGTTCGTGTTATCGACAGAGGGAACATGAAACCTGATCTTCAATCATTGGTTGAAGACATCGTCTATTTGTGTGCCGAAAATCACGTTGTGGTTGTCCCGGTGTGGGTACTCCGGGAGCAGAACCAGTTGGCTGATTATCTCAGCAAACTTACAGACGTTAACGATTGGGGTATTAGTCCGGACATTTTTCGGTGGATCAGCACTCTATGGGGCCCTTTTACAGTTGACAGGTTCGCAACTTGGTATAACGCCAAATGTCTTAGATTTAATTCCCGCTTCTGGAATCCTGGCTGCGAGGGCGTGGATGCTTTTAGCCAAAATTGGCAGGGGGAAAACAACTGGCTGGTACCCCCACCAAGCCAGATAATTAGGGTATGGCGCCACCTTAAGCTTTGCAAAGCACAAGGGGCTTTAATAATACCCCTGTGGAAAGGAGCTTTGTTTTGGCCCTGTGTGTGTCCAGACGGGGTCCATTTAGCTAAATGTGTTTTGGACTGGGTTGGAGTTCCAGAATTCAGTTCGGCCGCCACGACAAGGGGAAGGACTTACAATTCTATGTTCCATGGTGAACGTCTCGAATTCAAACTTATAGCTTTGTACATAAACTGGCAGTCTATTCGCCCAGTAAGCAGTGACAGAGGTTTTTGCTTGTCAACAGAAGGTTTGCGTGAACGTTGCATTCGAGGTTAAACAAATCCTTAACTTAGCCGTCTACGGCAGGAGCGAATTGCAGCCCACAGGAGGCAAGAAAATAATGAACCCGCAGGTGGTTTATGAAGGAACCCACAAGTGGTTTTGAACACCAGGCCCTTGAATATCGTTCACTACACTCACAGGTGGTGTTACAAGATTCATAGTAGCATATTAACATCGGAGATGGCTTCAATCTCATCTTTGTTTTTATCATGCACAGTCTCTCTGTTTCGCACAGGTTTAAACCTCTTTGATCAAGGCCCGTGGAAGGAGCTTGAAGACCGCGCAGGATCTGGCCGTGGGAGCATTCATCTCACCCGCTTGTTTGAAGCGTTAAAGCAGACAGTCTTTTCTTCAAAAGCTTGTGGAACCGTTGTTAATTACACTGGTTCTTTAAATCGTTGGATTAAGTTCGCACGCGACAATAATTTAATCGTTTTCCCAGTTACTGTTGTTGATGCCGCTTTGCATTTTAGTTATTTGTCCACTTCTCAAGTTTCTGCCTCCGTGATCGAAACTTGTTTTAGCGCTTTAAAATGGGTTCACGACATTGCTGGGGTTTCTAACCCTATGGTTAGCCCTTTTGTAAGAAACGTAGTCGAGGGCGCTAAACGTCAAAATGCTAAACCTGTAGCAAAGAAATCACCCATTTCTCCTGA
>OX421447.1:58669556-58684556 GCA_949126865.1 Montipora capitata | reverse complement strand
GGAAGGCTAAACCCCAAGCTATTTGTGATGCTTGCAAGTATCGAGTACAACATGCTTGGAAAATCATGAAAAAAGCGCGATTGCAGCAGCCCTGAAGCGGAAGTTTCATCTCTGACATCTTGTCAAAGCGACAAAGAAACAGCTACTGTCGTACAACGAAAAACCAAGGTTAAAGACTTGTATCTGAAGCACAAAGGTGGAACGCTGGGGGATCATGTGACAGGTGTGTTTGAGCCTGAATTGCCTAGTGATTAATCTAATTGGAAAACAAAAAAAAGTGAAGCAAACAGCCAAACCTCTGTTTGTCAGTGTGCCCAAGTACAAGAGATAAAGCATGTGTAAAGGTATACACAGAAAAGGAATATTCATGGAAAGGATGCAAAAAGCCAGTGTACACACATGGACATTGTTTTTCTGTGTTTAAACCTGAAACAAAATTTATTTTTAATAATAACTACCAAAAATTGATAGCACGAGTTAAGGTTTTACTTATTATTATTTTTTAATGAGGGACAGGGTTTAACATCACAAAAATCATACATATCAGTTAAATAAATTGGAGTGGCATTATTGTCGCGTGAATCCAACAATACCTTGTGATGCAAATCATAGGATTAGTTGGGAGTTCTACTAGCAACCTTCTTGTTGGTAATGGTAATGATGATAATTCACCAGGCAGTACTAAACAGTTCAATCACAACGAAGCATAACTTATCACAAGAGCAAACTACTTGTGCAACTTGGAGGAACAGTTTTAAGAAAAATGAAAGGGAATAAAAGCATTTAATTCCATAGCAAACTTAGTACCATACATCCACATTTACCATTTTTGCAGCAAGATATTAAACAAATACACTTGCCAATAACACTGAAGCGGTTCTACTGGGAGAAAGATAATGGCTCCTGAAAGTTTTCAAGTGAAAAACACATTGCATGTAACTAATTAATTAAAGTTGTATTATCATTTTTTAATTCCCAGGTTATTATACAGTATGAATACAAAGCAATTCTGAGACAGTTAACATCCGACCTTAAAAGTCTTGAAAGTAGCCTTTAATTAATTAAGCCTCGTTCGCATTTATGACATAACATAATCAGTCGTGTGGCCTGTAAGATAAAAAAAGCTGCAGCAATCTCTTGTTAATCACACCAAGAAGGTAGGCCACAGATTGGTCAAAAACAAATATTTACTTTGTGTTGAAGTTAACATCTCCTCAAGATCTAAGGGACTTCAGATTGTAAAAACTGTCAAATGAGTGAAAGAAAGAAGCACCAACTCTCTGTAAAAGAACTGTGTCGACCAATGATCTTAAAATCAAGGCAACCTTATGACCCTGATTCAATTGGTACAGCTGGGGAATTTTGTTGACAGGACGAAATAGTAGAATGTCAGCTGTACAACACCTGGTTTGTCCTTAGCTCTTTCTTGGTCATACAAGGAAAGTCCTTTTTTTCTTTTTTTGCTAGCTAATTGTTTTTTGTGTGTGGAATTTTAAGGCTTTAAATGTGTTGAATCTTAACTTGTATGGAAAGGTTGCAAGGTTTACTCATACCAGTAATTAAATAACAAATACAGCTCTAATGTAAGATACAAACTTCAGAGTACTGTTATTGTAATCAAAAAATGTTAAACGGACAGAGAAACCATCTTTACAGATTGTCCATGGTTAGTTCCTTTGTGGGAATCTTTTCAAGGTTGGTTTCTGCTTTGTACCATACCTGCAAAGGATCTGATTTTTTGCACAAGAGTTGCTAGATGTTTGAAAGAACAAAGCCAATTGAAATTTTTTGTTGATTTTAAGTAAAATTCTACATTGCAATAAAGTGAAAATTTGTTATTGTAATAAGGGGTCTTCAACACTTCAAAAACTCGGAATGCGTGTTACAGTAAGGACACTTGAACCGTGAACACTTGACATTTTTGTGTACATTTTTTTTGGGGGGGAGGAAGAAATAAAGGCTCTTCTTATGATGTATAGTGTTACATGTATAGCATTTTGTAAGTGTAAAAACATTAAATACTCTTGTCAAAAGGATGAGCCCACATTCTACAGTCACTAAAAAAAATGTACAAAAAAATATCAAGTGTTCATGGTTCAAGTGTCCTCACTGTAATAAGATAACAGTGAACAGAAAGATTTGTGAAGCATACAATAACTACAAAAAACTCGCATAATGCAGTCTGCAATTGAGAAAAAAAGGTACTGTACATGACCATATTCATTGCATGAAAATAGTCTATGAAATCAAGATTTTTATGCACCTCATTTCAACAATTTTGTCCTTGGTCCCCATTCAAAAATAAAATAAACAATATTAATTTAACCTCTTATAGAAAAACGGCTCTTTTAGGAGCCACCAAGTTTGCAAAAGAATATGACCAGCAATAAACTGTCAATAAAGAAACCTAATAAAATTTGAAGGGGGATTGGGGCGCATTGAAAGGTTCAATAACAAATATGGCGGTTCACATCAACAATCCCTCTCATGAAATAAATTGCAAGTTATCTAATTGACAATTATTTTCAACTAAAAAGTGTTTTTGGACGTTGGCGAACTGACATATAAGCCATCATCCATGTCTTCATACGTTGGCGAAACACTTAATTATATGTGATACTGTAAAAGGCTAATGGCAATGCTTAGACATGTCTGGCCCGTGCAACAGAAATACCAAAATTAATTCGCGACGGTAATTTGAGAAGCGGAACACTAAAAGACGACTAGTACCTTCCCTTGCAATCGGTCTTCCATCCTGATTTATTTCTTGTCGGCTCTTCGAAGGTGTTTTGACCAAGCATTTTGATTTGACACATGTACAGATTGTCCTTACGTAACAAAATCTTTTAGTTTGAATTGGTCGAATTTTGCATCTTGCGGGTCCCTTTGCGACCCAAATTTTTGCTGCAGGGTATGTCTGACAAGGAGAGCGATAGAAAAAAATTGGCCACCGTTGATGTAGTATTTATCAATTGGTATAAGGAATCACGATCTGACTTCATTACTGGGTTGCCATTATGGCAAACCCAGTAGGAATCTCCGTTTATTTCGTCGTTTTTTACTGGGTTGCCAGTATGGCAAACCCAGTCGAAGGTCTGCGTTTAGCTTGTTTGTTTCATTTTTTTATTTTTATTATTATTATTATTTTTTCCGTGTCGGAAAAAGTCTTGCCTTTCACTCCCCTTCTAAGTGGTGGCTTTGTGCATAGAGCCTTCTGCGCGTATTTTCTTAGGATCGAGAGGGTAGTGGAACTGCGTAGATTTCTCTGGTGGACACAGTAGAATCATTAACTTAGCCTGCAATGGCGTCGAAAGTCATGTAACGCGAATGGCTTTTTAGTGGATCCTTAAACAAAATATACCCTTATGGAGCTCAATAATGGAAAGTCAGTTGGATAAACTAGGCAGGAATCTCAAAAGCGACGAGTACTGGACTTCGACAACAATCTATCGCCCGTCGAGACGAAATCAAAGTGAGCTGTATTTACCTGAAGTACATGGTAATTTGACAGGATTGAGTTTCTTGTCTTTACGCACGCAATGAAATAGGAAGAGGTTTTCGCCTCTAAGAGCGAATATGTTGTTTGTTTCAATAAAATTTTCGCTGGAAAAGGATTCTGTGGTATTTTCTGCCTTTGTGGATTATAATATCATGTTGTGTATTGAATTTTCGAGCTTAAGGTTGAAATGTGATATGGGAGAAGTTTTTTAGTATTGCTCTGTAAGCAGGAAGGGTTCACAGGCCTGTTGGAAGCGTGCTTGAGTTTCAACAAAATGAACCCCAAAATCAGTGAAAAATTGTGGCGAAGATGAATAATAAAGTGGCTGCTATTTCCAAAATGATGGAATTACCTGGTGATAAATAACGTCGTACGCGTCTTGGAGAGTAAATTTTGACTTTACATAAACAAGAGTTGGGCGATTGTGATCTTTGTTTTGACTTCTTTCATTTCATTGTCAAACTTTATAACACTTGACAGAAAAAGAAACTTACAAAAACCCGGTATCTTGCTATCATTTGACACAGATGCTTCACTGTTTGGCGAGTAAACATGCCGCGGTAACTTAATCACGGCGCCCGCTGAATTCCGGTCATGTCACTTTCGATTTGGCGATTTATTTGAACGTAGCAAAAATCTCCCAAAATGTTTGTCGCTGATCGTAACTTTTTATATTCTATATTCACGGTTCAAAATTAATGTTGTTTTCATGTCGTAAATATTTTATTCGCGATCGACCGTCCCGGAAACTTCCTTCTGCTCTTTCTAAAAACTGTGTATCAATAGTTATTTGCTTTTTCATCAATATCTGTTTTGCATAAAGCAAGCTAACAGAATCTGTACCTCGCTGAGTTCGCATTTGTTAGCGTTAATTGTATTTTCGGTCAGACGCTTCTGTTTTTTATGAGGGGTTTATTGTTTTGGTCTCCCAGCCTAACACTAACCCCGCCGAACAGGGCTTAACTTCAGTAAAGTTTAGTATTAAAAAGCTGTCAGATGCTCAGAGGGCACACCTGTGGTGTAAACAAGTTGTGAGGGAACTTGAAAGTTATCAACATGTCAGCCCAGAAGCCAATGTTTCTCGCTTCTCTTTTATTTGTTATTCTTCAGAGACTTGAATGCTGTATTTCAATACCACACAATTCAGTACCTTCTGATTTTCTGTAACACGTACCACAGGCAACCCAGTGTATGCTTTACGGAAGCATCTCGTCACTGGGTTGCCTATGGCAAACCCAGTCGGAATCTGTGTTTAATTTCGTGGGTTTTTTTGTTATTTTCCGTGTCGGTAAAAGTCTTGCCTGTCACTCCCCTGCTAAGTGGTGGCTTTGTGCATAGAGCCTTCTGCGCGTATTTTCTTAGGATCGAGAGGGTGGAGGAAATGCGTAGATTTCTCTGGTGGACACAGTAGAACGATTAACTTAACCGGCAATGGCGTCGAAAGTCATGTAACGCGAATGGCGTTTTAGTGGATCTTTGAACAAAATATGCCCTTATGAAGCTCATGAATGGCAGGTCAATTGGATATGCAGGCGGTGGAATCTTAAAAGCGACTGGTAATGGACTTCGACAACAATCTATCGCCCGTCGAGCCGAAATCAAAGTGAGCTGTATTTACCTGAAGTACATGGTAATTTGACAGGATTGAGTTTCTTGCCTTCACGCACGCAATGAAATAGGAAGAGGTTCTCGCCTCTAAGAGCAAATATGTTGTTTGTTTCAATAAATTTTTCGCTGGAAAAGGATTCTGTGGTATTTTCTGCCTCTGTGGATTATAATATCATGTTGTGTGTTGAATTTCCGAGCTTAAGGTTGAAATGTGATATGGGAGAAGTTTTTTAGTATTGCTCTGTAAGCAGGAAGGGTTCACAGGCCTGTTGGAAGCGTGCTTGAGTTTCAACAAAAGGAGCCCCAAAATCAGTGAAAAATTGTGACGCAGATGAATAATAAAGTAGCTGCCATTTCCAAAATGATGAAATTACCTGGTGATAAATAACGTCGAACGCGCCTTGGAGAGTAAAATTTGACTTTGCATAAACAAGAGTTGGGCGATTGTGATCTTTGTTTTGACTTCGCTCATTTCATTGTCAAACTTTATAACACTTGACAGAAAAAGAAACTTACAAAAACCCGGTATCTTGCCATCATTTAACACAGATGCTTCACTGTTTGGCGAGTAAACATGCCGCGGTAACTTAATCACGGCACCCGCTGAATTCCGGCATGTCACTTTCGATTTGGCGATTTATTTTCCCAAAATGTTTGTCGCTGATCGTAACTTTTTATCTCCTATATTCACGGTTCAAAATTAATGTTGTTTTCATGTCGTAAATATTTTATTCTCGATCGACCGTCCCGGAAACTTCCTTCTGCTCTTTCTAAAAACTGTGTATCAATAGTTATTTGCTTTTTCATCAATATCTGTTTTGCATAAAGCAAGCTAACAAGATCTGTACCTTGCTGAGTTCGCATTTGTTAGCGTTAATAGTATTTTCGGTCCGATGCTTCTGTTTTATGAGGGGTATATTGTTTTGGTCTCCCATCCAAACACTAACTCCCCCGAACAGGGCATAACTTCAGTGAACGTCGGCATTACAAAGCTGTCAGATGCTCAGCGGGCACGTTTAAATTTGTGGTGAAAAGAAGTTTGTCAACATGTCAGCCCAGAAGCCAATGTTTCTCACTTCCCATTTATTTTCTTCAATCTTTCTGGGTTCAGTACTTTGCTAGTAACCACATGTCTTCTCAGACTATTTACCCAAGACTTCTACCATGGCACTACATTGATAGACAATCCCAGGAGCCCATCTTCCAGATGGGCTCCTGACAATACCAAAACAATATCGTGCACTGTTAGAGCTACATATTACGCAAGGACAGATCTGTTTCGTCGTACGAACGTGTGAGGACCTGTGAGCCAAAGGGCCTCTTCTGGTATGACTTCTTAATGACCTTGAAAAAAATTGTTTGGAACGGTGCACGTACCACAGGCAACCCAGTGTACCCTCAAGGAGGGTCTAGTTGTATGAGGTTCTCTGATTGGGCGGAAAAAAGACAATTGCGGAAATTTCCGCCCAATCAGAAAATCAGAATTTAATTCGCTCTGGAACTCGTCCGTTAAAGGTATGTTCCCAGGGGCTCTTCTCGCCTCACTTGAAAACTTTACGCCAGTCCCGATTCTCGTCGCCTCTCGACTGACTGCCCCTGGGTCTCCGAGGATGCTTCTCATACACCTTATTCCAAAATGTCCGCTGATTTATGCGGATACAAATTGGCCCTTGTTGCCTCGTTCAAGATAAAATATTCTTTTGAAATTTACGCTTAAGAACGAGGCATCAAGGGCTAATTTGAATAAAAACAAAAGAACATTTAAATGGCGGCCATTTTGGAATAAGGTGTATACCACACTAAACAATCTGGCACAGGTTGCTGACACCAAATCACTAGTCTTCTTGTCAACAACCTGTTGCATTGAACGTCATTAGAGATTCCCAAGCGTCAAAAGAGCACTGGTTGACTAGAATGTTGAACCAGTAAGGAAAACATTCAGTTATAGAAATTTCAAGTCGTACACTAGCTGCAAGAGACAGGACGACGTCTACCACAGACATCTTCAGAAACGGTTTCAAGAGAAGCAATCAGGTGATACGTAGGCTTTACTGTGAAATTTATTTAAACCTATTGTGGACTTGTAAGGTACGCAAAATTAAGTGTGTTATTTTAATATGTACATATATTTGTGTCGTGTTTTTTTTTGTTTATTTGTTGTTCAAACACTATTGCGTTTGCTAATCCAATACAAGCCGAGAAATAACAAGTTTTTAAGTCCGCTACGATAATTAGACATGCTCACCTTTGTGAAGTCCTTATAGCCTTGTAATGTTACATTACAAGGAAAGTATAGATACAAAACCTTTAAAATCATTTTGATTAGAAATAGAATCAGTAAACTGGCCTTCTAAAAAGATTGGGTAAAGTAGCTCTTTTTTGTGTTTTTATCTTGAAATATCACCGATAGTCGCATCTGGTCATGATCTTTTTCAATAGATGTTAGCAATTTCATTAGCTATTTAAAAAGCTGTGCTCTCCCATTTTTATTATAAGGTAGGATTGAAGCCCTAAAATATCTAGTTAATGTTCACTTTTATTTTTTTTTTTTGCAATTCTGGAAACCTTTATTACATATTAATTCATGTTCACTTTTGAATGGGCGCACATTTTGGTGGCTCATTTCGGAAAGATTCCAAACTTTTACCCGATAAGGAGACGGTTTGCATCTCGTCGCATATATAAATCGTGACATTTAGTTATAGCTGAACAAATTTTTATACGTTTTTGTGTCTACCGCACTTTCCCAGATAGATAGCAAGCTATGCTATAAAAAGCTTGGTAAGCCATCGATAAGTGACTTGTACTGACAAAAGTACAGTAAAAAGAAAACTGAAATACGGCGACCCTATCATTCGCCACCCGGCTGCTGGTTCATATGTCAACTTCCACCAATGACGTCATCACCAAGGTGTATCCACTTTCTTGAGGCGCAAGGAAAAGATATCCACGAGCAAATGCCAGCAAAGCACCTACAAAAACAAAGACTTTCAACGGATATCAAGATTTATACCATTTTTACAGCTTAATATTTTCATTCCCGATAAACTTTTACTATCTTCGCTTTGAAATTTGTATTTACAAGAGCAATTCTCCAAGATGAAGGGAAAACGCTGATTGTTTTGATAGGAAACGTTTTTTGCGTTTTCGACACAGGAGAGTAGTGAGCTGTCTGGCTTCTCATCTGTGAAACTCAGGCAAAGACCAACATAACCATAGGCACAACGAACAAGTTTTTTGGTTTTTGTCATCATCTCATGCGTACTTCAATTTGACTTTAGCATAAAATGCTTGTCTTTATGTTGCCTTATATGTGTTTGGCCAGCTGTTTTAAATCACACACGAGGCCCGTTACATATGGTATCCTCTTTAAGGTAACGTTTTGCTGCACAAAAGAAAAACAAGAAGCGGTTTTCCATATGTTAGAAGTGAAAAAAATAATAATAATAACGACCTCAGTCGTGCTATCTTATTGACGTAGAAGCAAAAACGTTATTATGAGAAGATCAGGCTTTTCTATACATGATGCAGCTTATTTAGATCTAACTCCAAATATATTTTTACAACGTATCACTTATACCTCCTTACTTCTTCTTCTTCCCCTCATGAAGTGCTTACTTTTGATGTTTTATCACAGCTGTGGCAAATCCATATTAAAACAGTCATGTGGTGTTGTGTTTTCTTCCTCGCCATTGGAACAAGCATTGTACAAGCCGGTAAAGTCTCTCTTGTTAACCAACATTCAATTAACGTAGATAGTAAATAGAGCCTCTCGTTTAAATTACAAAAATCTTCGTATGTTCGTCACTTGCCTCGCGAAAAAATATGGAAGGCAGCTAAAATATTGAGTGCTGTCTCTTCCTGGAGATAACACGGGGTCGAGGTTAATGTACATTGTGAACGGATCATACAAGTACAAGAAAAGCGTAAGCTTCATTGTAAAATAATTGGTGAGCTTATGGTTTTGTTAGACTGAGATATAGACTTCTCTTGATGTTTCATTGTACTCAAGATTAAGTCGCTTCATAAGGCAACAAGTGAAAATCCCTTGTTTGCACTATGATAGCTCTTTGGTGAATGTTGGGTTGTACAAAGTCCGTATTTTTTCGGTTTTTAAAGAAAAAGTCTTTCACTCGAGTTTTTGGTAGCTGTGTGAGTTGCCAATCGGGTCGTAAATTTTGATTTACATTATTCCCACATCTTGAGTTCTGGTTCACACGAGGGAGGCAAACCCAAGTGCAAAAAAGTTCACACGTCCAACACAAACGCAAGCACATTGAAATACAGCACAATGAAATAAGCACTGGGATTCTTTTTTTTCAAATGCTCTTTCTGAGGGGCTTATTTGTGGAGGGGCTATGGGTAAGAAAATATGGTAACCCATGTGTGCGAGAAAATCAGTTTGGTTTTGGTCACCGTACGACCGGACGGTCGACCGGACGACCGTACAAAAGTCCACCGCTTCATGTATGCGAGTTTGACAAGTATCACGTGACCATTTCGCGGACTCAAGTCTAGTACACATCAGTTGACCATTGACCAGGTACTGGGTTTCGGTTGGATCACAGGCTCAAGCCAGGTTAACTTTTTGTAAGAACAGGAGCCCATTTCCCGGAGCCTCCATCTTCCATATTAACCCTATGAGTTTTCCCGTATCTTCCTATTTTTAGAAGCACCTACCACGGGGGTTTAGTGGGTGTTTTCGCAATAGCCAATCATAAGAGACCTATAGTATGCGTACGTATGTAAGATACGTGAACCACTTCACGTATGTTCTCATTCACATACGTTACATCAAACTAAAGTAGTTCTTAAAATAGAAAGATACGGGAAAAGGTTGACTCAATACAATACGTATGGAAGCTCTGGGTAATGGGCTCCTGGTAAGAATAAATAACCAGGGAGTTCCGCTTTTAGGCTTGGCTAAATCCACATATTATTCGGAAGGACTTATAATAATATAATAATAATAATAATAATAATAATAATAATAATAATAACAATAATAATAATAATAATAATAATAATAATAGTAATAATCTTCTTATATAGCGCTGTTTCTGTGCTGAACCAACAGCGCTTTACAACAATGAGTGGTGACGAGGAAAAAGACTGAGAAAACGTAATACTTAATGATTCTTACGATTCAAAGTAATTTCTAAAATGGTATGTCTTAAAAGTGGACATAAAAGATTCTGCTGACTTTCAACGTTTTATACTCAATGGGAGGGTATTCCACAGTTTTGGAGCAATAAAGGAGAAAGCTCGCTCTCCATAAGTTTTAAGATGACAGCGGGGTTGTCTTAGTAGTTCTTTATCAGATGAACGCAATGTCCTTTAATGGTCGAGAGTGAATTAAAAGGTCACTTAGATAGGATGGCGCTAGTTGATTACGACATTAAAAAGTCATTAGTAAACTTTTAAAAGGAATACGTTCATGAACGGGTAACCAATGCAGATCTCTTAGCACAGGTGTAATATGCTCGTGTTTACATCAGCCTGTTAGAAGTCGGGCTGCTGAATTCTGGATATACTGGAGTTTTCAGACTTGATCCTAAGGCCTGAGCGTAGTTTATTAAATTGGTCAATCTTGGATGTTACGAATGCGTGGATCAAAGTTTCACAGTGACGAAAAGAGGGATGTTCTCTGATTTGATCAATGTTACGTACGTAGGTATTAGAAAGCGGACTGACATATGCTGTTTATTTGTTTGTCCATAGACATGAAAGTGTCGAACTAGGTACCGATGTTCTTTGCTGAGTTCGATGAGTAGATAACATCTTAGCAAACAAGAATAGATTATAGCGGGGGTTCTGGTTGATGACGGGTGTGCAAAACAAGGAGCTCAGTTTTGTCGTGGTTGAGCATCAGCCTTTTGGCTGACATCCAATTATTAACATCATGAATACATGACTCAATGCGTTGTTTGGATGTAGTTGGTTCACCAGCAGCACTAGGCTTGAAAGACACATAAATGTGACTATCATCAGCATAAAAATGATGGTTCACGTTGTGTTTACCGATGATGTCTGTGAGAGGTGATGTGTACATGGAGTACAGGATGGGAGCGAGTACTGAGCCCTGAAAAAAAAGGTAAATACTCTATCACGAATCGGAAGGCTTATCAGGCCGGTGCTTATCTCCGGTTTCTTGTAGCACGAAGCGACTAGGGGTATTTCTTCTCCCCCTGGATGGGATGCTAGTCCATCACAGGGTTACCTCCAGCATTAAAATTCGCCGGTATCCATTTGTACACCTGGGTGGAGTGAAGCCTTATGAGATTAAAATGTCTTGCCCAAGAACACAACACAATGTCCCCGGCCAGGATCCGAACCCGGATCACTCGATCCGGAATAGAGCACTCTAACCATGAGGCCACCACACCACTAAGCCCTGAGGAACACCACAAATGAGATTCCGGCTTGATGGGCGCTCAGTTCCATTCTTTACGAAATGGGTCCTCCCGGGTACTAGATAAGACTGTATCCAACGTAAGGCTTTTCCAGTAATTTCGAAACGATATTTTAGCCACCACGAGGCCACCACGCCACTAAACCCTGAGGAACACCACAAATGAGATTCCGGCTTGATGAGCGCTCAGTTCCATTCTTTACGAAATGGGTCCTCCCGGGTACTAGATAAGACTGTATCCAACGTAAGGCTTTTCCAGTAATCTCGAAACGATATTTTAGCCACCACGAGGCCACCACACCACTAAACCCTGAAGAACACCGCAAATGAGATTCCGGCTTGATGAGCGCTCAGTTCCATTCTTTACGAAATGGGTCCTCCCGGGTACTAGATAAGACTGTATCCAACGTAAGGCTTTTCCAAAAATTACGAAACGATATTTTAGCCTGGTAATGAGACTGTCATGGTCATGTTATATATGTAGGGAAATGTTGCTTTGTTTTGTTTTGTATTTGAGGGTTTTTTTTGTACAAGTCCCAGGGGGTTTATATTCTGAGGGTTTTTTGCGTGACGAGGTCAGTTGTTCTTTCTCGGCTTTTACTTGGGGTAGAAGAGCGCAGAACGCGTCATCAGAATGGAATAGGTAGAATTATTCACTTTAGAGCAAATTTGGAAATATGTGTTCAATAGCTAAGTTTCCCAGCTTAGAAGTCTGGAAATTTGGAAATGTGGAAATATTCCCAGACTTCCAAGCTTCCCACCCCTCTGTCCTTGTGTGGGCCCATTTCTAATAGTATCGCTAACTCTCATATGGGTAGAAAACTAGCACTTCACATTACGCTGTAATAGTTAACTATTTAAGTATTCAAGACATATTTCCAAATTTCCAGATTTCCAAATTTTCAGACTTCCAAGCTTGGAAACTTAGTTATTGAAGACATATTTCGCATATTTCCAAATTTCCACATTTCCAGACTTCCAAGCTTGGAAACTTAAGGGCGCTTTCCATTTAACAGAACTGACCAGCCAAGACCGGGCAATTTGGAAGGAATAACTCTCTCTCTCTCTTAACAAATTCAAGTTAACGCACTTCGAGGATCATATAATACTCCTCCAGAAGAATACAAGGGAATATCATGCAAGCGTTTCTTCAAATGGTTGCATTTTCTTTGCAAAGTGATGGGTCTGGCCGGCCAGTTCTGACAAAAGGAAAGCGCCCTTAGCTATCGAAGACATATTTCCACATTTCCAGAATCCAAGGTTTTAACTAAACTATTGAAGACATATTTCCACAGTTTCATATTTTCACACTCCTACTCAATCTGTGGGTTTACCATTAATGCAGAAATTTGCTCTAAAGTGAATAATTCTAGTTTCTACTCATTCCATTCTGATGACGCGTTCTGTGCTCTTTTACCCCAAGTAAAAGCCTATTTCTCCTTCTTGGTCGTCGGCTAATAAGACAAAGGGGTTAAATCCAAGATGAGAAACAATAGAACAAGATCCAAACGTGTATGGGCTCGAAAAATATTTCGAAAAATACAGCTTCAGCGAGATTGCGATAAATTAGCGAGAGAATTGCAGCTTGCTGGTCCAGATAGTAATTATATTTCTTCGTTCATTTCAACCGACGTGCTGGGAAGACGCCATCTTGGCTTTGACCATTGCTCTTGTAAGTGTTTTCTTTGTCTTTTCGTCGCCAATGTAGTATACGACTTCTCTTTATGAATACGTTCACTATAAACATTTCCACTCGTTTTTCTAGTCCACTCATACACACTCTTGCTAAATCCCTAGTATGTAAATTAATAATCACGCCGTGATTATATACTCCCAAGGTCTCATGGGAATAGGAGTCCTGTACACTACAGCATGGTAGGAGTATTTGTCACAAGCAAATGGATTTTTTCCATTTCTTGCGTAGGTCAGGCTTGCGTTTTGCGTTTGCGTTATGGAAGTTCACTTAGGCATTTGCTTTCGCTTGGGTTTGCGTTTGCTTCGTTCGTGTGAACCAGCCTTTAGGAGTATACTTGACGGGTAGAGGGGAACAACTTTTTCATAATGTTAGAATCAGTTGTTTTTGTCTATTCTTCAAAACAATTGAGCTTGATTTTTGCTCTTTTCGAAAAAGTGTCCTCTTCGGTGCTAAGCGAATCCTATTTTTGCACACAGGAGATGGTCCAACGGGCAACAATAAAAAGGCTGATGAATCTATCGGTATTTTTGCCTCTGGTCCTGGAACAATTACGAAAAGTGGAACTGTCACGCTCAGCCGTCGCCTCGATGGAATACTACAAGCTCTTGTACGTTTGAAAGGTTCTGGATCCCCTAGTCGGCTTCGTAGACCAAATGAGCGACTGCCAGGTCCTGGGCGTCAATTTCCGACACAGCCAACGCAAACTCCAACCACTGTACAAACTCCAACCACAGGACAACCAATTAAATCAAATGGTTAGA
The DNA here is from genome assembly GCA_949126865.1 of Montipora capitata. NCBI lineage: Eukaryota > Metazoa > Cnidaria > Anthozoa > Scleractinia > Acroporidae > Montipora > Montipora capitata. The sequence continues at coordinate 58,670,580 of OX421447.1, read as the reverse complement.
TAGCTTTTTTAAATATCGTAGCCTTATCATCGGTGGGAAAAAACGTGGGGGATTAGGTAGAGGAAAGGACTCCGAGGTTATGATTAATTATATGGGTCCATACAATTTGTGTCCTGCGTGTCTAATATATGCCTTTCGTCAGGTCAAATAAGGAGCAAGTGAAAGGCAACAAGAGCAAGCGCCCATTATTTTCCTCTTCTCTCACTGAAAATAAAATATTCTTGCCTATCATTCTTCCCTTGGGCATAACTGAATTTGTGATATCACGCTTGCTTGTTTTACAGTGACGTTTACCACAGACGAACAAATGGGTTTAGATAAACATAATGAGTTCCGCAGGGTACACGGTGTCCCAAAGATGACGCTGGACAGAGAAATGTGCGACCAGGCTAAAGAATACGCCGAGGTACTCGCCGTCCAAGGAACATTGAGGCACGCGTCACCGAAAGGTCAAAGAGAAAACCTTTACTACAGTTGTTCTTTAAAAGATCCAGGAACCACAGAAGATGTGGTAGAGGCCTGGTAAGTTGGAAGAGTAATTTGGTCGCCCTGTGCCTATGGATGGTTTTCACTTGACGTTACAGCGGCCATGTTGGTGCACAGAACAATCGAGAAAAAAGTCTTTTGGGAGATTGACTCTATTATAATGCAAAACATGAACCATAATTATGCTATTGTTTTGTGCACCAACATGGCCGTCTTGGAGAATCGCTGTTTACATTTTTTTTGTCTTATTAGCACAAGGCTACCGTTTTCTGATCCGTTTGTTAAATATTGAAAGTTCTATCTCTGAAAAATTGATACCAGATATTCTGTCTTTGAAAATTCGAAATTTTACAAATCATTAGTATCCAAGAATTGATTAGATTTTGATGGCTTATAAATGGCTCATTATCAAACCGGAGATTTAACAAGTTCTTTTACCTTTTGAATTCAATTTGTAAATGGCATGATGCGTTCTGTGAGCAAACTCGCATGTTAATGAAAACAAAGAGAGCAGAACAGAGGGACCCCCGCAAGGGAC
>OX421447.1:58644556-58657056 GCA_949126865.1 Montipora capitata | reverse complement strand
TTGTTTTTCGTTTCAATTTAAGTTTAAATAGCTTATTCTGTTGTACCTTTTTCATGTGTAACCTTCGGCGAGTGAAGAGAAGTTTTGTTTTACGTTGCGAAAAATAAAAGGTTATGGACCCAGGACGATGTTGTCAACTGGTTGAGATGAGTTGTGGTTGAGCTGAACAACTTTTGTGCTTTTTGGATTAACGAGTAGGTTTTTGAATTTATGACGACTTCGATTTCAAGTTTGCTGTTTGGATGAGTCATGGAGGAGAAATGGTCGATCGAGAAACTTAACGGGAGTAACTGGAACACTTGGAAATTCCAGATGAAACATTTACTTATGGCGAAAGAATTATGGAGTCTTGTGGATGGTTCAGAAGTCCTAGCAAGCGAAGCGACAGCAGCGGCGGCGGCACTTTTCCAGTCGCGGTTACACAAAGCGTTCTCGACAATTATATTTGCGATTGACAGCGCTCAGCTTTACTTGGTCACCTCGTGCGAAGAACCTAAACAAGCATGGGATGCCTTGAAAAACCACTTCGAGCGAGAGACCCTCGCGAACAAATTGCTTCTGAAAAAGCAGTATTTTCGCTCTGTAATGAAAGAAGGTACATCGCTTGATCAACATTTAAAGCACATGAAGGATATTGCTGATAAACTTGCGGCAATTGGAGCACCTATTTCTGAAGAGGATCAAGTTGTCACTTTGTTAGGAAGTTTACCGAGGAGTTTTGCTACCCTTGTCACTGCCATTGAAGCTAGAATGGATGGTGGTAGCCTGGATTATGTTCAGCAAGCACTCATACATGAGGAAATGAAGCAGTTAGAGCTAGCCGGTGAGTTGAGTGGAGCTGAGTCAGCACTGACGGGGGCCTTAAAGAGAAATACGTCACGGGATCGACCAACATGTTATGGATGTGGTAATGTGGGTCACATTCACCGTTACTGTCCAAACGATTCATTCACATGTTTTGGATGTGGTGATGTCGGTCATATTCAGCGTTATTGTCCCAGGAAGCGTAAATGGCACAAAGCAAAAATAGCCGAGAGTAAGAAGAGCCGACAGGAAAATTCTGACGTCGATGGTGAAGATGTTTATGCTGCAGCTTTCATGGCGTTTGCTGGAAACGTTAAGTCTGCGGATAAAGAATGCTATCCATGGCTGATCGACTCAGGTGCATCAAGTCATATGACAAAAGAGAAGCACGTTTTGATTAATTTCCAGGAATTTGAAGACCCTGAAAACGTTGCTCTAGGAGACGGTCGTGTTGTGAAAGCATTGGGATCTGGACGCGTTCAAATGAATATGCTGTTTCCAGGAACTCAGGCTAAGAAAGCTGTCTTGCATGACGTGCTGTATGTGCCTAAACTCACCTACAATCTGTTTTCTGTACGAGCTGCAGTTGCTAAGGGTAATGCTGTCGAATTTGGCCCTGATAAATGTTGTATCTGGGATGAGAATGGAAAGCTTCGTGGAAAGGGGTCACTGGCTGATAAACTCTATCAACTAGATTGCCAAGTTGTCTCTTCTGGGTATGCCTCAGTTGCGCAATCTCGTAGCGACTTGTGGCATCAACGTCTCGGGCACGTGCACGAGTCACGCCTCAAGAAGTGTGTTCAGAATGAATGTGTGCAAGGGTTTGACATCGAGAGAATTACTGAATTGTCATTTTGCGAAGGATGTTTGGCGGGAAAGATGTGTCGAAAACCGTTTCCCACAGTAGGAAGGATTTGGTCGACGCGTAAACTACAGCTGGTGCATAGTGACGTGTGTGGTCCAATGCAAACACAGTCGATTGGAGGAGCAAAGTATTTTGTCACATTTATCGATGATTACACTCGGTGCTGCGCTGTACACTTTATGAAACACAAATCAGAAGTGTTTGACAAATTTAAAGAGTTTGAAGCCACAACTACCAGCGATGCCGGCAGAGCGATAGGAACTTTGCGGACTGACAATGGTGGCGAGTATTTGTCATCTGCATTTCAAAACTATCTGAAGGAGAGAGGAATTAGACACGAGTTGACAGTGCCACACTCACCCCAAAAAAATGGTGTATCAGAACGAATGATCGAACTTTGGTTGAGTCAGCACGCTCAATGATTGCGCATGCAGGATTATCGAACATTTTTTGGGCCGAAGCTATCTCTGCAGCTGCGTATGTGAGAAATCGGCTTCCCACAACGACCCTAAAAGAAAGAGAAACTCCTTATGAGCGGTGGTATGGTAGGAGACCGGATGTGAACCACTTTCGAGTATTTGGATGTATGGCCTACGCTCACGTGCCAGACTGCGAACGGCGAAAGTTGGATACGAAGTCAAAAAGGATGCGTTTCGTGGGCTACAGCTTGACGTCAAAGGGATATCGTCTTTTTGATGAGACGAACCAAAAGCTCTATATCCGGAGAGATGTTGAGTTTAACGAGAGTGATTTCGGCCAGAATTCAGCCACGACTACAGAGCCAGACCCAAAGAGCATGGAGGTGAAGCAGAATGCGGACACCATTGCAAAGGACGACGAAGAAGAAGAAGCAGATATTAGGAGATCAGAGAAAGAAGAACAGTAAGAACCCCGAAGATCTGAGAGAACACATAAAACACCTGTCAGATATGGTTATGACGAATATGCAGACGCCGCGACCGACTGCATGCACCATGTTGCCTATCATCTAAGTGAGGTAGATGAGCCTTCAACCATACAAGAAGCAAAGTCGAGTGATCATGCTGCAGAGTGGAAGTAGCTACGGATGCAGAGTACAATTCTCTGATTGAGAACAAGACATGGAAGTTGGTTGAATTACCCCCGGGTCGGAAAGCTATAGGATGCAAATGGGTGTTTAAGCTGAAGCATGATGTAGACGGTAGAGTGGAACGTTTTAAAGCACGCCTAGTAGCCAAGGGTTACGCGCAGAAATATAGGATTGATTATGATGAAATTTTTTCGCCTGTCGTTCGTTTCTCTTCAATCCGTTTTTTGCTGGCGTTTGCAGTCCAGCATGATCTCCTGATTCATCAGATGGACGTTAAGACAGCTTTTCTTAATGGCAGACTCAATGAAGAAATTTACATGCAGCAACCGGAAGGATATGTGAAACCCGGAGAAGAGCATCTGGTATGCAAGATAGAGAAGTCGCTATATGGATTAAAGCAGTCGTCCCGGTGTTGGAATAAAGCTTTCAGGGAAAGTGTTGAAAAGGTTGGTTTTACTCAAGCCACAGCAGATCCCTGTGTGTTCATCAGAAAGAAGGATACGCTCACAATCGTCGCAATCCACGTCGATGACCTTATGATACTAGCGGAAAACATTTTCGAGATGCAAAGACTTAAGGACAGCTTAAACTTGCAGTTTAAGATGAAAGATATGGAGGAGCTGCATTACTATGTGGGAGTTTGTATCGTTCAAGACAAGGAAAGAAAGCAAGTCTATCTTCATCAAGGGCAGTACATCGAAAAGATGCTCAAGACGTTTGGGCAAACAGAAGCGAAAACGGTGTCCACACCTGCTGATTTGAACGTCAAGCTGCAAAAGGATGATGGTGTTAGCAGACCAGTCGATACGATCTCGTACCAGTCCATCGTTGGGAGCTTACTTTATGCTGCGATCACAACTCGTCCGGACATCGCCCAAGCAGTGGGAGTTGTGTCGAAGTTTTGTGCAAATCCTACACAAAGTCACTTAACTGCAGCAAAACGGATTCTCAGATATCTGAAAGGAACTGTATACCTTGGCCTGAGTTACAAAAAGTGTGCTGATGGAAACTTGATTGGTTACTCAGATGCTGATTGGGCGGGTGATGTGGATGACCGTCACTCTACTTCAGGAAACGTGTTTTTATTGGCTAAGGGAGAAGTGAGCTGGCTGAGCAAGAAACAGGCCACCGTTGCGGTGTCGACAGCAGACGCTGAGTATGTAGCCCTTAGTACGGCCACTCAGGAAGCAATTTGGCTTCGAAGGTTACTCACAGATGTAGGAAAACCTCTTGCAGAACCCGTTGTAATCAATGAAGACAACCAAGGAGCTATTGCAATGGCAAAGAATCCTGTGGGTCATGCTAGGACCAAGCACATTGATATACGCTATCATTTTGTTCGCGAAGGAGTGCAAGACGGAGCGATTATTTTAAAATATGTAGCCACTGATGAGATGATTGCGGACATTCTGACGAAGCCGTTAGCTAAGCATCCCTTCGAGAAGCTTGTCATCCAACTAGGAATGAAAACTGTCAAATAAGCAACGTCAAAAGTGGGAGTGTTGTTATTGTAAAAAAAAAGAAAAGAAAAAAGAACGTTTGACGGTTGCTAATTTTTAATGTATGCACACTGACACCTCTTCACAGGAATATTTAATTAAGCTTCCCATTGGGTGATAGTGTTTTTCTTTTGTTATTCAAACTATTGTTTTTCGTTTCAATTTAAGTTTAAATAGCTTATTCTGTTGTACCTTTTTCATGTGTAACCTTCGGCGAGTGAAGAGAAGTTTTGTTTTACGTTGCGAAAAATAAAAAACTACAGAGGCATTAGTCTAAGATGTATTGTGGCGAAGAGGTTGAACAGGATGATCCTAAATCGTTTAAGACTTGCCATTGACCCACTCCTGTGGAACAATCAGAACGGTTTCCGGGAGGATCGATCTACAGTATCTCCGATACTAGCACTTAAGCGCATATAATTGAGGAAGAAAAGTTCAACAATCTATCTGCAGTCATCACATTCATTGATTTTAAGAAGGTCTCATATAGCAAAGAGGATCCGAATACGAGAGGCATATGGAGTTCCTCCGTTTTTGTTAAAGTCCTGCTATGACCAAAAAAAAATCAATTTTCATTTTTCTTTAGATCTCAAAACTATGTTAACTAAACAGTAAGTGACCCAAGCTTTTTTAATCCTTGATTTAAAAAAGATACCTCTTTATTTTAACTGGAATTTTCCTATTTAATGGTCCGCCATTACTAACTTTGAAGTCTAAAGAGGGCTGAATAGAGGAGAAAATGACATCAAAGACTTAATAGTTTATGCTATGCGTGTGTGCGCGGCTGCATTAATATGCAGCCTTTCAGACTTTTAAACTCATGTTTTTGCAAATATAATAAGCTGCGTTTACACGCTGAAATTTTCAGCTAGTGAGTCAATGGCGTCACTTTTCCCTAGATCCAACCCTCTGATGTCCAGCCGGTGAATTTTGAACGTGAGTAATGGCGGACAGTGAGATCAAAAACTGATTACAATAATATAATGAGATTGTTTTGAGATGACGTTCTCGTTGCCGTTCCCGTCGTCGATGCTAAAGCTCCCTATTATAATTACCAGTCGATCCGGACCCAAGTATATGTTGTGGCTTAATTTTGTTTTTGGTTTGAAAAGTTCAATTTTTTAAAAACCAATTTAAATATTTGAAACAGGATTAAATTATTTAGAACACTGCCCATTTTAACATATATTTGTCTTTCTGTAAATAATTTTGCGGAGTATGTTTAAAATAAACTAGAGAAATCATTTTAAGATTATTATGATGGATTGTTGTCTCTGATGCTATCAAAGACAATAATGATTATTAATTTTCCGTTGTATATTTAAGCGATCGTATTCTTACGCTAAATGGTTTAGGGGCCGACATATCTCTCCCTCAATGTTTACCGGGAGGCGAGGTCGGTAGCAGAAAGCAGCGAAGGGCCAACTGCGTCCAAAAGCGATCGCACGGGCCGAAATCCTGGGATGACTCGTTTGGCACGACGCTCTAGCGCCATGTCTGGAGGTACTGCATTTTTCTCTCTTGTTCAAACATTCCGTCAGCGCATTTTATACGGGCTTTCCTTCAGCTTGAACCTTAGTCAAAAACACCGCTCCAAAGGTCCATCATTTTTTGGCCGACGAGGTCTTCCCACCGAAACATCGGCAAACCAGCCAATTTGTCCAGCCTTTTCCTTTTACTGGCAAAAGCCGAGGGAAACTAAAACTCAACCGTGATCACATAACATCAACTCGGCTGAGAAAAGACAAAACATGGCCTGTCGCGAAAATATATTTTTTTTATGGTTTTGCCTTCATCGCAAACATCCTTGGGAGAATTTAATATTTCTTTAATTGGTTTTTCATGCTTTTCGTCATCCACTGCTCAGATTTCCCCTTCATGTGTTTGTGTGCGAGTGAACGGTGAGGTATCCATCAAATTGAGTACCACACAATTAAGAGTATTAAGGAAATGACTCGATAAGCTAACTATATAACACGAGGATGCTTTGGATTCTACATATTCTCATTACTATTGAATTTAATTGTACACTACTGTTGCATGAATCGGTCCAATTGCGATGGCTTTTTTTGTATGCGTCAGAGAAAAATAAACACCATCATATTTTACCACCATTTTTTTTGCAGACAGCCAATAAAATTATTTTTTGCCCTACCTCGTAAGATGCCTGCGGATCGTGGGTGTAAAAATCAACTAGTATAACACAGCAAAATGGGAGCGGTGTTCATTGTAAAGAATTATAAATTCAATAAGTAAAATAAATTATAAATTGCTAATTTGCAAGGCCGACTAATATGAATCCTTGAAACGTAAAGGGACGCTACATCCTTCAGTGACTTAAGAAATATGTTATTTTGTTGACACTGAATTTCTTTCAAGTTGAAGCGAAATTGCCACTGATGTTGGCTTGTGAACACTCCGCAAAGCCCCCTCTTTCATTATACGGCTAGCGGTGGAGAGAGAAAGCCAAGCGAGTCGATCGCTAAGGTCTAAGGCTTGTTCACAACCTTCACTGCTGCGTCGTTTTATGGATACATATAAGTTACATAGATATACTGTATGTGAGACTTGCGATCGCAGTGAGAAGTTGCCAGCTGCTGATAGATTTCCTAAAGTTTTGATGCAGCGCTATTTAAAAGCCATTCATTTCCTACCCTGTGATTGATGACTGTCACACTTTCTTCGGAGTTGAGATTCCCCCTTTTAGAGATTCCCCCCTTTTAGTGATTCCGCCTTTTAGTAATTCCCCCTTTTAGAGATTCCCCTTTCTTCATTTTCCGTGTCCCGTTCCCCTTCCCCGATTCCCCATTCCCTGTTTTAGAACTAACCAAAGAAAAAAAGACATACCTCATTATTCCGGATACAAACATCCCCACAATGTCGAACCATGTCGGTTGTCGGTTAATATTTTCCTGTCAGTAATCGCTATTTTTCCCCGTTTTTTTCGGTAGTCAGTAATATCTATCGCCGTTTGTCGCTAGTCGGTTAACCCCATTCAGACCCTCTTCTCATACCACACTAAACAATCTGGCACAGGTTGCTGACACCAAATCACTAGTCTTCTAAATCTTGTCAACAACCTGTTGCATTGAACGTCATTAGAGATTCCCAAGCGTCAAAAGAGCACTGGTTGACTAGAATGTTGAACCAGTAAGGAAAACATTCAGTTATAGAAATTTCAGGTCGTACACCAGCTGCAAGAGACAGGACGACGTCTACCACAGACATCTTCAGAAACGGTTTCAAGAGAAGCAATCAGGTGATACGTAGGCTTTACTGTGAAATTTATTTAAACCTATTGTGGACTTGTAAGGTCCGTAAAATTAAGTGTGTTAATTTAATATGTACATATATTTGTGTCGTTTTTTTTTTGTTTATTTGTTGTTCAAACACTATTGCGTTTCCTAATCCAATACAAGCCGAGAAATAACAAGTTTTTAAGTCCGCTACGATAATTAGACATGCTCACCTTTGTGAAGTTCTTATAGCCTCGTAATGTTACATTACAGGGAAAGTATAGATACAAAACCTTTAAAATCATTTTGATTAGAAATAGAATCAGTAAACTGGCCTTCTAAAAAGATTGGGTAAAGTAGCTCTTTTCTGTATTTTATCTTGAAACATCACCGATAGTCGCATCTGGTCATGATCTTTTTCAATAGATGTTAGAAATTTCATTAAATATTTAAAAAGCTGTGCTCTCCCTTTTTTATTATAAGGTAGGATTGAAGTCCATAAAATATCTAGTTAATGTTCACTTTTGAATGGGCGCACATTTTGGTGGCTCATTTCGGAAAGATTCCAAACTTTTACCCGATAAGGAGACGGTTTGCATCTCGTCGCATATATAAATCGCGACATTTAGTTATAACTGACCACGTTTTTATACATTTTTGTGCCTACCGCGCTTTCGCAGATAGATAGCAAGCTATGCTATAAAAAGCTTGGTAAGCCATCGATAAGTGATTTGTATTGACAAAAGTACAGTAAAAAAGAAAACTGAAATACGGCGACCCTATCATTTGCCACCCGGCTGCTGGTTCATATGTCAACTTCCACCAATGACGTCATCACCAAGGTGTATCCACTTTCCTGAGGCACAAGGAAAAGATATCCACGAGAAAATGCCAGCAAAGCACCTACAAAAACAAAAGACTTTCTACGGATATCAAGATTTATACCATTTTTACAGCTTAATATTTTCATTCCCGATAAACTTTTACTATCTTCGCTTTGAAATTTGTATTTACAAGAGTAATTCTCCAAGATGAAGGGAAAACGCTGATTGTTTTGATAGGAAACGTTTTTTTGCGTTTTCGACACAGGAGAGTAGTGAGCTGTCTGGCTTCTCATCTGTGAAACTCAGGCAAAGACCAACATAACCATAGGCACAACGAACAGGTTTTTCGGTTTTTGTCATCATCTCATGCGTACTTCAGTTTGACTTTAGCGTAAAATGCTTGCCTTTATGTTGCCTTACATGTGTTTGGCCAATTTTAAGTCACACACCAGGCCCGTTACATATGGTACCCACTTTAAGGTAACGTTTTGCTGCACAAAAGAAAACAAGAAGCGGTTTTCCATATGTTAGAAGTAAAAAAAAATAACGACCTCAGTCGTGCGATCTTATTGATGTACAAGCAAAAAGCTTTTATTATAAGATCACTTTTCTATGCATGATGCAGCTTATATTTAGATCTAACTGCGAATACATTTTTACAACGTATCACTTATACCTCTTTACTTCTTCTTCTTCCCCTCATGAAGTGCTTACTTTTGATGTTTTATCACAGCTGTGGCAAATCCATATTAAAACAGATATGTGGTGTTGTGTTTTCTTCCTCGCGATCGGAACAAGCATTGTACAAGCCGGTAAATTCTCTCTTGTTAACCAACATTCAATTAACGTAGATAGTAAATAGAGCCTCTCGTTTACCAATTTTTAAATTACAAAAATCTTCGTATGTCCGTCACTTGCCTCGCGAAAAAATATGGAAGGCAGCTAAAATATTGAGTGCTGTCTCTTCCTGGAGATAACACGGGGTCGAGGTTAATGTAGATTGTGAATGGATCATACAAAGTACAAGAAACGCGTGTGCTTCATTGTAAAAAAAATTGGTGCGCTTATGGTTTTGTAAGACTGAGATATAGACATAAGTCGCTTCAATAAGGCAACAAGTGAAAATCCCTTGTTTGCACCATGATAGCTCTTTGGCGAATGTTGGATTGTATTAAGTCCGTATTTTTTCAGTTTTTAAAGAAAAAGTCTTTCACTCGAGTTTTTGGTAGCTGTGTGAGTTGCCAGTTGGCTCGTAAATTTTGATTTACATTATTCCCACATCTTAAGGCTGGTTCACACGAGGGAGGCAAACCCAATCGCAAAAAACTTCACACGTCCAACACAAAGGCAAGCACATTGAAATACAGCACAATGAAATAAGCCCAGGGATTCTTTTTTTTTCAAATGCTCTTTTTGAGGGGCTTTTTTGTGGAGGGGCTATGGGTAAGAAAATATGGTAACCCATGTGTGCGAGAAAATCAGTTTGGTTTTGATCACCGTACGACCGGACGGTCGACCGGACGACCGTACGAAAGTCTAGCCCTCCATGTATATGCCAGTTTAACAAGTATCACGTGACCATATCACGGACTGAAGTCTAGTACTCATCAGTTGACCATTGACCAGGTACTGGGTTTCGGTTGGATCACAGGCTCAAGCCAGGTTAACTTTTTGTAAGAACAGGAGCCCATTTCCCGGAGCCTCCATCTTCCATTATTAACCCTATGAGTTTTCCCGTATCTTCCTATTTTTAGAAGCACCTACCACGGGGGTTTAGTGGGTATTTTCACAATAGCCAATCATAAGAGACCTATAGTATGCGTACGTATGTAAGGTATGTGAACCACTTCACGTATGTTCTCATTCACATACGTTACGCCAAACTAAAGTAGTTCTAAAAATAGAAAGATACGGGAAAAGGTTGACTCAATACAATACGTATGGAAGCTCTGGGTAATGGGCTCCTGGTAAGAATAAATAACCAGGGAGTTCCGCTTTTAGGCTTGGCTTAATCCACATATTATTCGGAAGGACTTATAATAATAATAATAATAATAATAATAATAATAATAATAATAATAATAATAACAATAATAATAATAATGATGATGATAATAATAATAATAATAATAATAATAATAGTAATAATAATCATCATCATCATCTTCTTATATAGTGCTGTTTCTCTGCTGAACCAACAGCGCCTTACAACAACGAGTGTTCAAAGTAATTTCTAAAATGGTATGTCTTAAAAGTGCACGTAAAAGATTCTGCTGACTTTCAACGTTTCATACTCAATGGGAAGGTATTTCACAGTTTTGGAGCAATAAAGGAGAAAGCTCGCTCTCCATACGTTTTAAGATGACAGCGGGGTTGTACTAGTAGTTCTTTATCAGATGAACGCAATGTCCTTTAATGGTCGAGAGTGAATTAAAAGGTCATTTAGATAGAATGGCGCTAGTTGATTACGACATTAAAAAGTCATTAGTAAACTTTTAAAACGAATACGTTCATGAACGGGTAACCAATGCAGATCTCTTAGCACAGGTGTAATATGCTCGTGTTTACATGAGCCTGTTAGACGTCGGGCTGCTGAATTCTGCACATACTGGAGTTTTCGGACTTGATCCTGCCTAAGACCTGAGGGTAGTATATTATATTGGTCAATCTTGGATGTTACGAATGCGTGGATCAAAGTTTCACAGTGACGAAAAGAGAGATGTTTTCTGATTTGGTCAATGTTACGTAGGTATTAGAAAGCGGACGGACATATGCTGTTTATTTGTTTGTCCATAGACATGACAGTGCTGAACTAGGTACCGATGTTCTTTGCTGAGTGCGATGAGTAGATAACATCGTAGCAAACAAGAATAGGTTATAGCGGGGGTTCTGGTAGATGACGGGTGTGCAAAACAAGACGCTCAGTTTTGTCGTGGTTGAGCATCAGCCTATTGGCTGACATCCAATTATTAACATCATGAATACATGACTCAATGCATTGTTTGGATGTAGTTGGTTCGCTAGCAGCACTAGGCTTGAAAAACACTTAAATGTGGCTATCATCAGCATAAAAATGATGGTTCATGTTGTGTTTACCCACGATGTCTGTGAGAGGTGATGTGTACATGGAGTACAGGATGGGACCGAGTACTGAGCCCTGAAAAGTAAGGTAAAGTCTCTGTCACGAATCGGAAGGCTTATCAGGCCGGCGCTTATCTCTGGTTTCTTGTAGCACGAAGCGACTAGGAGTATTTCTACTCCCCCTGGATGGGATGCTAGTCCATCACAGGATTACCTCCAGCATTAAATTCGCCGGTATCCATTTGTACACCTGGGAGGAGGGAAGCACTATGAGATTAAAGTGTCTTGCCCAAGAACACAACACAATGTCCCCGGCCAGGATGCGAACCCGGACCACTCGATCCGGAATAGAGCACTCTAACCATGAGGCCACCGCGCCACTAAGCCCTGAGGAACACCACAAATGAGATTCCGGCTTGATGAGCGCTCAGTTCCATTCTTTACGAACTGGGTCCTCCCGGATAGATAAGACTGTATCCAATGTAAGGCTTTTCCAGTAATTCCGAAACGATATTCTAGCCTGGTAATGAAACTGTCATGGCCATGTTATATATGTAGGGAAATGTTGCTTTGTTTTGTTTTGTATTTGAGGGTTTTTTTTGTACAAGTCCCCGGGGGTTTATATTCTGAGGGTTTTTTGCGTGACGAAGTCAGTTGTTCTTTCTCGGCTTTTACTTGGGGTAGAAGAGCGCAGAACGCGTCATCAGAATGGAATAAGTAGAATTATTCACTTTAGAGCAAATTTGGAAATATGTGTTCAATAGCTAAGGTTCCAAGCTTGGAAGTCTGGAAATTTGGAAATTTGGAAATGTGGAAATATTCCCAAACTTCCAAGCTTCCAACCCCTTTGTCCTTGTGTGGGCCCATTTATATTAGTAGCGCAAACGCTCATATGGGTGGAAAGCTAGCACTTCACATTACGCTCTAATAGTTAACTATTTAACTATTCAAGACATATTTCCAAATTTCCAGACTTCCAAGATTGGAAACTTAAGGGCGCTTTCCATTTAACAGAACTGACCGGCCAGACCAGGCATTTGGAAGGAATAACTCTCTCTCTCTCTTAACACATTCAAGTTAACGCACTTCGAGGATCGTATGTACTCCTCCAGAAGAATACGA
>OX421447.1:58637056-58642056 GCA_949126865.1 Montipora capitata | reverse complement strand
AAATTTTTGTATACCCCAAGTAAAAGCCTATTTCTCCTTCTTGGTCGTCGGCTAATAAGACAAAGGGGTTAAATCCAAGATGAAAAACAATAGAACAAGATCCAAACGTGTATGGGCTCGAAAAATATTTCGAAAAATACAGCTTTAGCGAGATTGCGATAAATTAGCGAGAGAATTGCAGCTTGCTGGTCAAGATAGTAATTATATTTGTTCGTTCATTTCAACCGACGTGCTGGGAAGACGCCATCTTGGCTTTGACCATTGCTCTTGTAAGTGTTCTCTTTGTCTTTTCGTCGCCAATGTAGTATACGACTTCTCTTTTATGAATACGTTCACTATAAACATTTCCACTCGTTTTTCTAGTCCACTCATACACAATCTTGTTAAATCCCTAGTATGTAAATTAATAATCACGCCGTGATTATATACTCCCAAGGTCTCATGGGAATAGGAGTCCTGGACACTTCAGCATGGTAGGAGTATTTGTCACAAGCAAATGGATTTTTTCCATTTCTTGCGTAGGTCAGGCTTGCGTTTTGCGTTTGCGTTATGGAAGTTCAGTTAAGGAATTTGCTTGCGCTTGGGTTTGCGTTTGCGTCGTTCGTGTGAACCAGCCTTTAGGAGTATACTTGACTGGTAGAGGGGAACAACTTTTTCATAACGTTAGAATCAGTTGTTTTTGTCTATTCTTCAAAACAATTGGGGTTGATTTTTGCTCTTTTTGAAAAAGTGGCCTCTTCGGTGCTAAGCGAATCCTATTTTTGTACACAGGAGATGGTCCAACGGACAACAATAAAAAGGCTGATGAATCTATGGGTATTTTTGCCTCTGGTCCTGGAACAATTACTAAAAGTGGAACTGTCACGCTCAGCCTTCGCCTCGATGGAATACTACAAGCTCTTGTACGTTTGAAAGGTTCTGGATCCCCTAGTCAGCTTCCTAGACCAAATGAGCGACTGCCAGGTCCTGGGCGTCAATTTCCGACACAGCCAACGCAAACTCCAACCACTGTACAAACTCCAACCACAGGACAACCAATTAAATCAAATGGTTAGATAGCTTTTTTAAATATCGTAGCCTTATCATCGGTGGGAAAAAACGTGGGGGATTAGGTAGAGGAAAGGACTCCGAGGTTATGATTAATTATATGGGTCCATACAATTTGTGTCCTGCGTGTCTAATATATGCCTTTCGTCAGGTCAAATAAGGAGCAAGTGAAAGGCAACAAGAGCAAGCGCCCATTATTTTCCTCTTCTCTCACTGAAAATAAAATATTCTTGCCTATCATTCTTCCTTAGGCATAACTGAATTTGTGATATCACGGTTGCTTGTTTTACAGTGAAGTTTACCACAGACGAACAAATGGGTTTAGATAAACATAATGAGTTCCGCAGGGTACACGGTGTCCCAAAGATGACGCTGGACAAAGAAATGTGCGAGCAGGCCAAAGAATACGCCGAGGTACTCGCCGCCCTAGGAACATTGACGCACGCGTCACCGGAAGAGAGGAATGGTCAAGGAGAGAACCTTTACTACAGTTGTTCTTCACAAGATCCAGGAACCACAGAAGATGCGGTAGAGGCCTGGTAAGTTGGAAGAGTAATTTGGTCGCCCTGTGCCTATGGATGGTTTTCACTTGACGTTACAGCGGCCATGTTGGTGCACAGAACAATCGAGAAAAAAGTCTTTTGGGAGATTGACTCTATTATAATGCAAAACATGAACCATAATTATGCTATTGTTTTGTGCACCAACATGGCCGTCTTGGAGAATCTCTGTTTACATTTGTTTTTGTCTTATTAGCACAAGGCTACCGTTTTCTGATCCGTTTGTTAAATATTGAAAGTTCTATCTCTGAAAAATTGATACCAGATATTCTGTCTTTGAAAATTCGAAATTTTACAAATCATTAGTATCCAAGAATTGATTAGATTTTGATGGCTTATAAATGGCTCATTATCAAACTGGAGATTTAACAAGTTCTTTTACCTTTTGAAGTCAATTTGTAAATGGCATGATGCGTTCTGTGAGCAAACTCGCATGTTAATGAAAAGAGAGAGAGCAGAACAGAGGGACCCCCGCAAGGGGCCCAGGCCACATTGGTGAGAGTCCTGGGATCTCAACACTGCACCATGTCTCTAGTGACTAAACTAATTGAAAGATTAGTTAAGTGATTGATGGATTGATTGATTTGATAGGTACAATGAAGTTTGTGAACCCGGGTATTACTTTGACAGAGAATCTAATTCAGGAGGCACATTACACTTTACCCAACTAGTATGGAAGGAAAGCACCAAGCTAGGTATCGGACTAGCCGAGTCAAGAAAGGATGGTATGAAGTGCGCTTACGTTGTTGCAAGATATAAACCAGCCGGTAACAGGGGGGATTTTCTTGAGAACGTGCCCAAGGGGACTTTCGACCGCTCTTCTTACTGCCAGGCAATTCGATCAAAACGAAGAAGGTATTTCGATCAGAGTGGCACGGCAGTGTATATCCACACGCCGTTTTCAGAAGTTCTCAACGAGAAGAAAAAGAAAGGCTTTGTTTCTTCTTCAATCCTGTAAATTTGTATGTTCCTTTTACTTTGTACCTTGAGGTTGGCTTGGTCAAGTAAATAAACGTCTTTTAAGTCTTAGTCTGAGGCATGATGAGTACGTAACCGTGGAATAAAACACTACATTTTTTATCGCAAGGAACGGTCCCCTTTTTAACGATGGAATAAATGGAAATTATAAAGATGGACTTTTGACCCCACAACGTTTTCTCCCTTGTTCTTTTGCGAGTAATTCGACCTAATTTCGGCGGTCGATCTCTTGGACTACTCCAGGGGTCGCGGTTTTCAGCAGCAGTGTAGCTTTCCAGCACATTCAATAAGTGCCAGGTGATTCCTGCGAATAGGGAGCTAAAGTGACCCCCGGACGGAAACCCGAAGTGAACAATTCACATGCCAGGGCAGTGCGTGGTCTCTCCCAGATTTTAAAACTAATCCTCTCTAATAGTGAAAAGATACTTGGCAATATAAATGTGGTAGTAACAAGATAAGTTAATACGGAAAACAGCTCAGTTCCGTTTGCCTTCCGCCGTTCAAAAGCTTGGCGTGCTTAAAGAGGCTCTGTCGCGTTATTTTAGGGTGTTTAGGGGAAGTCTTTAGTTAATTACGAGTTTAAAAGTCAAAAATTGTGATGTGAAATTCTTTTATTGATAAACTTATCATTACATCACAAGCAAGATGATTCTGTGCAAAAACTACCTTTATCCAGGCAATTTGCCATAAACTTGAAAAACGTCGGGCCCCACTTTTTTCAAGATTACCCAAATGCAATCCGTTTCAATCTTGTCCATTTGTGTCCATCCATTCTTCTCTTTCCTTTTGCTGTATTTCGTTTATGTTGTTCAACAGTTTTAAGTGGTTATTGCAATGTTTCATTCTACTTTTGAACTTTTTTGGGTGTCATGAAATTATATCATTTTGCATGACATAGCCCCTTTAAAGTGTACGTAACAAGTTCTAAACATTTACTCAAGTAAAACATCAGGTTTTCTGAGATTAAAAAAAATCTACACCGATTTTACTTTATGCCTTTCAGCCTTTCAAAAATCGGAATTTTCAATTCGGGGGAAACAAAACCGTGCTAGTAAGGAGACTGGGAATAGCAGGCCAGTGACGTCAAAACAGAACCGCGTGTCGCGTTCTTTTGTCTTCAGCATTATTGCAACCAAATACAACGCAACTCAGAAGCAGTTTCAGAAATTTCTTAATCTTAAAAAAAAGGGAAAATTCGGGCTCTGGAAAAATTTTGTTCTGTTTAACGTCACAGTTTTGCTAGCTCTAGTCTCCTTACTAGTAGGGTTTTGTACCCTCCGGAAGTAAAACTTTAAAAGGCTGAAAGGCATAGAATAAAAATCGGCTTGGAAATTTACCTTCCGTTTGCGGCTGCCCCACAACATACACACAGACACACACATGTACACGTCTTAACTTTACACGACTGCTTACATACAAATATACCTAACAGGGCGCTAGAATACTCGTAAATAAATGGTCTAAGTATAATTTAGTATCATGAGAAATTCAGATGATGTTTCCTGTGTAAGAAATCAAATGAAACCATGTTGTCTCGCAGTGATGAGCGCAAATTTCTATTGCGTTGAGAAGCCTGAACAATTTTCAGGACTTCAACGGGATTTGAACCCGCGACCTCGCGATACCGGTGCGATGCTCTAACCAACTGAGCTATGAAGCAACGAGACAACATGGTTTCATTTGATTTCATACCCGCAGTGCAATATATGATGTATTTCATATATATCTTTCACTCATAATTACTTATCACGGGAAGTTGTGAACTCAGAAGTGACCAGCTCCCAACGTCAGTGGCTTCATAGCTCAGTTGGTTAGAGCATCGCACCGGTATCGCGAGGTCGCGGGTTCAAATCCCGTTGAAGTCTTGAAAATTGTTCAGGCTTCTCAACGCAATAGAAATTTGCGCTCATCACTGCGAGACAACATGTATACTTCTTCGTATACAAGTGTTTGCCTGGCAGATATACAGAATACACCCCTTGTATCCTACCACTCCAGAATCCCCTTCGAGTTAGCTGAAGATATCATCTTGGAACTCACAGCTCCTTTGGGCTCTCTTCTCCCCAAACAGGTGCTGATTCATCCTCTGACTCCTCAGTGGTTAAGGGCCACTTACTTTCTGGTCTGGAAAACGTGAATTATGCACAAACCGTGCAAACCATGCACAAATGTTCATAGCTTTGCTCAGCTCGAACTTCTCGAGAACACCATCCAGCCTGTCATTGACATCCACAGCAACATCGGAAGAACTCCACTTTCACTTCTGCAGTACGTTTGACAGAGCGTTGGATAACTTGTTTAGGTGGCCAGCGCTCATGACCAGCTATCCACTCTGGGCCATGCCACCAAAGCTCACTAGACCAGACATCACCACCCCTGCTTGCAAGGTCAGCTGGGTTTTCTTGTGAGGGGACA
>OX421447.1:58609556-58617056 GCA_949126865.1 Montipora capitata | reverse complement strand
ACAGACGTTTTAGTACTGTGATCAATATGTATAAGGACTGTTGCTTTGCTAATGATCACATATTGACAGATACTTAGGAAATGTAACCTTTCAAAGCTGGTTGTGTTCCTTTCATTTTTTTGTTGGAATGTCAATTATATGCCATCTCATAACAAAGAGAATTTTTTTTCCATTTGTGACAGTCTGCAATCTGAGAAAAGGAGGGGAATGAGGGTAGGAGACCAATAGTGAAAGCGCTGGTACTCCTTGTTCTCAGAGATATGATTAGGCAAATCTGTACCAAAGCATGTAATTATACAACACAAGGGAGAACAGTTTTTTGTTTTCCTTTCCTTTATATAGGCATGCTATGGAACCTTGGTGATTCCAAAACTGGCAAAGGGGGTAAGGATGGATGGTGAAAGGATAATAAAGCTCTCAAGGCAAGGGAGTGTTTACATCAGATGTATAGATCCCCTTGAAGATGAGGATAAAGATGAAGAGGATGAGCAACTGATGAGTCCAACCTCTAGTCAACTCTCTGATGACCTCTCAAACAACCCTGTGGTAACAATGTCTTCACCCCTTCAGCAGCCAATTAGTCAGCCTCAGCCTCTAGATCAGGCAGATCAACCGTTTTTAGTGCCTGTAGAATTGCCTGTAGAAGTGCCTCCATTTATTGACCTATGGAGTGACCAGTCCACTCACAATAATTGTGATGTAGTTATTAGTAATGTCGTACCAACTTCTCCAACATGCAGTGATGAAGTGCCAACGAAAATAATAAGAGTACACAGGTCCCTCATTAGAGAAGATATGATTGAGATCTTTCTAGATCCCTCAATATTGAAATTTAATTTAAATGCCATCATTATAAATCAGCATGGTATTGAAGAGGCTGGACAGGGTAATGGGGTCCTAAGGGAAGTCTTTTCTTTGTTTTGGAAAGAATGTTATGAGTCACACATGTTGGGAGAGTGTGAGAGGGTTCCCTACATCAGGCATGATTTTGACAGAAAAAAGTGGGAGGCAGTCGGAAGGATACTTGTTAAGGGATATACTGATTGCCAATATTTTCCCCTTAAGATAAGCAAATCTTTTTTCACTGGTTGCCTTTTTGGGGAGGGAAGTGTAACCTCCATGATGTTGCAAGACTCCTTCAAGCACTGTCTCTAAATCTGAGGCTAGTGTAATAGAGGGCTGTTTGTCTGATAGCATACAGGGTGACAATGCAGAATTACTTGACTTTTTGTCAGCTTTTGATTGTAAACGAAGAGTTACACAAGACAACCTAGTGGAAATAATCAGAGAATTTGCCCACAAGGAAATATTCAGAAACCTCAATATGTAGCTGATTGCTGGGGGCCTATTGTTTCCCACCTTAAGTTATATTTTCCTGATATGTTTCCTTTGCATGAACTGTATTCCTCTATACTGCCAACTAATGTCAAAGTTATTTCCCTCCTTAAAGCAACACCCCTTACAGCTGCTGAGGGGGAGACCTTAGCTCACTTAAAGAGATTTATGAGGTCTTGACGAGTCCAAACTTGCCACTTTTTTGAGATTTACTACAGCATCAGATGTTCTTGTTACTGATACGCTGACAATTTCTTTCACAAACAATGAAGGGTTTCAAAGACGGCCAGTTGCTCACACATGTAGCTACACGTTAGAACTACCAAGCACCTATTCAAGTTTCTGTGAGTTCAGAGAAGAGTTCATGGCTGTTTTAAATGCAGATGATTGGGAAATGACCATAGTTTAAAGACAAATGTTGCTCTCATTTACATTTGTTTAACCACCCAATCTTCTGTCACTTTGGTAAGTCTGGTAATAGTTGAGGTTTCATTTAAAGGAAAAATTCTCCTCAAAATAACATGTCTTTAATAATGCAACATGCAGGTCATCAGTATAGAGAAATTGATCACCAAAGATCAGATGTTCCAGATATTTCTCGCAATTAGTATTAAAAGAAATGTGTCACGAACATTGAGGAGAATGTGCTTGTCCAGTAGTGGAACTTACAGAAATAGGTTGGATGGCACAGTTTTTATCACTTTCCACAAGATTGTTGTATTAATAGATTGATACAACAAAAATGGTATCAAGAACATGCCTTAACACTGGTAAACAATTTATGGAAATGTTCTCAATATCACCAATGTTTAGGCACATTTTTGATTCCATTTTTATTGTGTCAACTGCTGAAGAATGGTTTTATTAATCCGTCACGTAAACTTGCTGGAATGTGATAGAAATCGATGTCAGCCACCTTGAATAAAATTGCAAGAAGTGCATTATGAAGGATTGTATGATGAGGTAACGGTTGTAAGGCTCTGCTGTCTTTGAATAATTTTGAATAATCGTTATATCTTACAACTTTGTTATTGTTGTTGTTGTTGTTGAAATTAAGAGTTAGGTTAAAAGAGATCTTGTTCAATAAAATCAATGTTTGATGTTTTCAGTTGACGCCATTGGTCTCTTATATGTCTTCATAGTAGCATACAGTCAAGGAAATCAGAAATGTCGTCAATCTAATGTTTTTAGTACCTTAAGATGACTCGCAAAATAAAGATTATTTGTCAAATCATAGACACCAATATGTTTAAACAATGCAGATAAGTGATTTCTCCACTTCTGTCTTCGTCTTGCAAAGTATTACATCGACTTTCCAAATCTGCCATCTGTTGAGAAGAAATGTGAGCACTGATCCTTGGAACTACCACCTGGTAGTCTTCCTCCTCTGCAGGGAATGGTCCTGATGGATCAAATCCATATTCATGTGCGCTATCGGTATCAAATACACTCGCCACTCCAGCAAAACTAGACTGTTCATTCTCAAGCATACCAGATGTATATAACTGTAGTGGAGAACGATTTCCTTCAGAGGATAAGGGATGGCTTTGCCATTGGTTTTTCTTCTAAGCACTTGTTAATTCTGGGGATGTATGTGTAATGTAATGCAAATAAATGCAGTTCATTAAGAGGATCAAGAAGCCCTCTGTCCTCCAAGTGGGCAAATGTTCTTGCAAAGAAACAAAGTACGCCAGAATAGACATCTCTGTGTGCTCTCTTGACGCGGCATGCGCAGTTGTGTACGGAACTGCCAGTTATGATGCTTCCCCTACCAACACCTCTCTGTTCCAACATGAATTGTGCCACTTTAAAATTTTCCATACCGTAGTCGCTTCGCACCCTAGATGGTAATCCGTATCTGTTAACTCCCTTGACAAACTGCTCCAACACTGTGTCAGCTGTATTGTCATTACAGCAGTGCGCGTAAATTATAAGGCGGGAATACCCATCAACGCATAGATGGGTTATGAGTCGCCATCTGATAAGTTTGTGATTGCTGTCAATGTGCCACAAAGCATTTGGTGTTGGAACACTGTACTTTCTTCTGTAAATTGCTGGTCGCCTCCTCAAAGCTGTGCCAATGGGATCAAGTGCGCGGAGACAATTCCTCACTCGCCATCGTTGGATATTTAATCCTCTACTCCTGAGAGCACCCAACAGTCTTGCCTGCCCAATATTGGGAGTTAAGGTTTGGATTTCTCGTACTATTTTTTCTAAATCAGTATCTGAAATCTGAGTCCAGCTCAAGTCCTCATCTCCAGTTATGCCATACATCATTCTTCTCCTCCTTAGAGTACTCTCACTCACTCCAAGTAAATCGGCTATTTTTTTCCACGGGAAATGCAGTTCTCTCAAAAAACGTATTTGTTCTTTCTCGATAACGTAACGTGGGCGTCCTGGACCATTGCATGTGGAAATGGTTGGGCTACTATATGCAGTTTCCCTAGTTAAATCTGGAGCACCGTGTCTATGTAGTTGTAGTAGATCACCCAAGTTCCTTACGTTAGTCAGAGTTACATTTAGGATTGGTAACACCTCAGCAAAATTGCGATTGCTTTCAATCTCGGAAATCAGCAACTGAATGGTGTCTACAGCAGCCATCAATCGACCAATAGCCTGATCAATATCCTCTAATGACAAGCTTTGCGACCTATCCGCTTCTTCAAACGTTGTTATTGTAGAAAGCAATAGCTTGAGATTGTCGAAGAATAAAAACAATCCATATTCATTTCTTTCTCTCGCTGTGTCTCGACTCATACTTGGTCAAAGATCACCGTACCGCTGTCACTAGTTGATTTCGCTGAAAGCCCCATCAGGCGTGCGATGCGTTTTATAGTTGACCAAATAAAAAGTCAACAGTTGACCAAATAAAAAGTCACCAGTTGACCAAGTAAAAAGTCAACAGTTGACCATATAAAAAGTCAACAGTTGACCAAATAAAAAGTCAACAGTTGACCATATAAAAAGTCAACAGTTGACCAAATAAAAAGTCAACAGTTGACCATATAAAAAGTCAACAGTTGACCAAATAAAAAGTCAACAGTTGACCAAATAAAAAGTCAACAGTTGACCATATAAAAAGTCTGGTTGACCATATAAAAAGTCAAAGGTTAACCATATAAAAAGTCACAAGTTGACCATACAAAAAGTCAGGTTGACCGCATAAAATTTCAAAGAGACCACATAAAAAGTTAACTTGATCACATAAAAAGTCTAAGAGACCATAGAAATGAGTAAACAATATTGACTAGTACGGCGCCCCATATTCTATTCCCAAAGGACTTGAATTGGGTACAACATTGACATCACTGTAGAAAACCGGTTTGGCAAGATATCTTATTCCGAATTTGTACGGAAGTGAGATTCTAAACCACGGCGGGTCTAATCTGCAGGTCGCAGGTCGCAGGTCACAGGTTGCAGGTCATTGTTTCACCAATACAGAAAGTATCCTAAACATTCATAAAAGCTAACCTTAGGCCTAAAAACGTTTGTTTAGGCCTAATTAGGCCTAAGGTTAGCTGTTAAGAATGTTTAGGATACTTTCTGTATTAGTGAAACAATGACCTGCAACCTGCGACCTGCGACCTGCGACCTGCGACCTGCGACCTGCGACCTGCGACCTGCGACCTACAGATTAGACCCGCCGTCTAAACCGCTGTGACCAGGGGTTCGTATTTTTCGCCTCTTCGTTTTAACTGCTCGTTCCTCGAGAAAGAAAGATAGAGCCTCTGGCACCCAGGGTAGGGCACCCAACGAGAATATAGACCAAAACCACTTAAACATAGCATTGGTAAACGTATTTTGGTATTTAAATAGTAGATATACGCATATTTTTGATCCCCTAAACGTTTTTCATCTGTTCGGATTTCCTAGCTGAAAGTCTAGTGATCCGAAATTTATAGGGATCAAAACTTACCTTTTAGAAAATTTCAGCCAGAAATAAGGCTCCCGAAACTTCTTGGTGACCTTTTTAGGGTAAAAATCAGTTTAAAATGGGCAATTATATCATATTTTAAATGTTCGAAAATCCTAGGACAGGCAGGCAAGCAAAAAAAATTACAACAAATGTTCTGAAAACTCTAGATCTCAAATCGTCTTCCGAACAGATATTTTCCGAAAATTGTTGATCAGTCGTGCAGCCATTTTTTCTCCTGGCGCTCCACTAACTAAGCGAAGAAAGAGAGAGTACTCGTAGTCTAGCTATAAACGGGCGTTGTATACTTTTTGACAATCAAGGTCTTTTGATTTCTTGATCAACCGCAATTTTGATTGCCGATTTTATATTTTGTCGATTTCTGCAGTTGGTCTGTCCCAAGTCAGGACATCCATGGTTAATCTTTTATTTTCGCAAAGGGGTGGTCGCTTAGTCAGCAGCATGGCGGATGATGAGAAGAATTATTATGATCTTTTGTTGTCTTTAAGGCGTTCAATTTGCGAATCATTGAAAGCGATCGAGGGACTCGAGCAAAGAAGGATCACATTAAAGTTGAACAAGAAACTTTCTAGGGCAGATTTTATCGTCCCCGCTCTCACGAGGACATGTGTTGGTGATCCACCAGGCCTTGGGGAAGATGTGAGCTAAATTATTGTTGTATTCTACCTTCGGCCTTAAAAAAGTTCTGTATGTGAATTTTAGTATTTACCATTTGCAGCTTTGCGCTGAAAGACTTGTGGAGTTGGTTATAAGCTGTGTACTGGAAATCAAGTTTATAAGATATTGCGAGTTGACAAGTAGTGGTCATCTGTTATTGAAACTGGACAAAGCTGAAGTCTTCAGGGCTGTAGTTCACGCTGTGATGACTAAGGGCAACAAATTTGGAACACCAGTTGGGGAAAGCACCGGATCTACATTATTAAATTCGTTGTTGTTTTCCACATCACATCAGGAGAATTTCAATCTGGATCAGATAAGAACAATCCTTATTTGCGAGCATGCTCAGAAACTCTTGCAGAGCAATGAGTAAGTCTTAGTTAAAAATTGTTCAGTGAAATTTTGTGAATAGTTTGTTTGGTGTACACATGAATCATAGCACATACAGATTATCCAAGACACAATCTTCTGGTCAACTCTGTGTTCCCCTAAAATTTAATTACCTGTGGCAATTACTTTGTTATCCTGGACTCATCGCCCTAACCACTGCATGGTGCCAAAAGCAATAGATATGTTCATTAACATGTTTGACTTTCTATCTCAGAGGAGACAGTGGTCGTATAAGAAGGTTATTGTTGCCTGTGTCTATCTCTGGAGATATTTGATCTTACATTTGCAGAAGCTATGGTTTACTCCATCAGCACTGCAATAGCATCATTGTCTAAATAACCAAAGTGACAATTGGAACAAGGGGAATTGGTTTGGTACCTGCAGTTTCCCTTTTTCTCTTGACTGAGATGCAGAAAAAGCAAAGTTAAATACATTTTTTTTTTACACAGGATTCTACATTTTTGTATATATATTAAAGTTTGCAGCTTGCAGGGCTATGTATAGAAAGCAAAAAATTCAAAGGATTATTGTAATGATCATTATGATAACAAGAGCAGGGATGACGCAGGGCTGGCGCAGTGGTGAGAGGATTCTTCTCCCACCATTGTGGCTGGGGTCTGATTACCAGACTTGGCGCCACATGTGGGTTGAGTTTGTTGGTTCTCTGCTCTGCTTTGAGAGGGTTTTCTCTGGTTACTCCAGTTTTCCCCTTCTCAAAAACCAACCTACGATTTTATATGAGTTGATTTGATTGATTTCTGTGCATTTGTGTCCAATTTGACTGTGCCATATCGCTAAATTTATACAGTTGACACTTACATGTAAGTAGTGGGCTTCTGATAGGATGCGGGAAATTTTTGGCCATATTATGCGTAAACTTGCTATGATTATGAGAAAATTACACCGGATTATGCGGAAATTTAAACAATTTATAAAACTAATGATTAGGCCCGTCCAATGTATTTACATGCTTATGGTAAATCAGGACAACCAATACAGTCGCATTTGCAACTGAATTTTTTCCCATTGTGATTAAAATGTATGGAGGAGTCATCAATTTGCAACCAGCTTTCACTGTTGAAGTAAAAGGGTTAGCAGTTTGCATTTTGCTGCCACTTTTGCTGAAACGAATAAAGCAATAAAAAATTATTTTGTTTCTCACCATGAATTTTGTTTCAATTTGG
>OX421447.1:58589556-58592056 GCA_949126865.1 Montipora capitata | reverse complement strand
CGTCAACCATTTTTATTGGTTTACACTTCCTTTTATGCCTGGGGAACGTTTGAAATCTCCCAACGTCAGTGTTAATGGAAACAAGTTTAATTGGTGCCCTAAACTTGCGATTTTGATGTGGAACGGGCTCCTTACCCATTTTATTTATTAGGTTGTAATATTGTCATCCTCCTTACCGTAGATAACTCATTTTTGTTTTTGAAGGCGAAAGAAGTAGGGCCCTAGGCTGAAAAAGCTTTTTATCTGAGACCCGTGATTGTCTTTCTAAAATGCGACTGTAAGAGAATGCCTGTATGTCGCTAAAGCTAGGGTTTGATAGCTAGGGAAGCCATTCTGTTCCTCAGTTGATGAAAGCCCTCGTCCTGCTAGTGGCGTCCCTCGATTTAATCAACCGATAAGATGACAAGGATTTTCGATTTGTTGCGCGTCGCTTGGTTAATTGAAAAATTAGAGCCAAGCTGTTTGCAAATTTAAGAATCGAAAAGTGTCAACTGAGGTAGGTTGAAAAGACTCTTATGATGAACCGCAACTGCTGAATTTGTCAACCAAGATGGAGGAGATCTGATTAGTACGGTGGCGGTGTATTTTTGTGAATAAAGTAGTTCTCCTTACCGTATATAACTCCGCTTAGTTTTTAAAGACGAAAGAAATAGGGCTCCGACTTGAGGTGGTCTGAGAGCTCGTGATCTTTCTGTTTTGCGATTTAAGAGCGTCAGGGTTTTAGTAATGCTACGTCGCGTGTAGCAAACCAGTGTGTTCCTAGGATTTCCTAGGTTTAGGTGGTTTCAAGTTTGAGGAAGATTTGAGGCGCTGACTAAAAAGTCCTTGAGTCATTTGTCCTTCCTGTAAGCGACAATAGGAGCATTAGGAAAGATGCTCTTTTACATTGATCATGGTGTTTCTGATAAGTTGGCTGCAAAGAACTCTGTATCAGGTTGCAAGACCGGTTTCGGAATTCGTTGTGGATTCCTTTGTCAGTTGCGTGCTCTGAGAGGGAGAGCGGCTTTTTGACCAAGTGTTCGTTTGGGTTGCTTCTTATAAAACCCTCCGGAATAGCGTCCCCTGAATTGATGGGCCAAAACGTAATCCTTCCTTGTAGCTCAGTCGATAGAGCAGCTTTGATCTAACTCGAAGGTCGTGGGTTCAATTCCTACCCTGGTCAGTTTTTCTCTGTCCTTGTATGAGCCCATTTCCATTAGTAGGGCTAACGCTCACATGGTTCATATGGGGTAGAAAACTAGCACTTCTCATTACACTCTAATCAGTTAAGTCAATCACAGTGTAGTTATTTTGATCCGTTCCTCGTCGCTTGGTTTGCTGGAGAACTACGCTACGTAAATTTTGGGATCGTGAGTGCAGGGCTGCCCCGATTGGTGCATTTGGATCCATTCTGCATCGCTTGATCGAGGCCAAGGATGTGTAAGTTTGTGGATCGTTTGTAGCTTAAATGAAATGAGAGGGATTCGGAATATTCTCCATTGTGAGTCTCAGTTAAAGAAGAAGTGAAAAAACTCAATAGTTCAGAATGCCAACTGAAAATGGAAGTTTTTTTTAAATATTGTCCCTATGTATTATTATTTTGGTCGACAAGGGATTCACATGGTAAAGGTGGCTCAAGTTCTTAAACCGTGACATATGCACTGGCATCACTTAAGCCGTGGGCTCGTTTTCCACGACACAAATCCTTTTAATGAGTCTTCATGGCAAGTTTGAATCTGTGGTCGAAACATCGCTGGTATTATCGAGTTATAGCCTCTGTTTTCGTTCAGGTTTTCTTCACTCATGGCCTTGTAACATTGAACAATGATGGAGGAAAAGTTCACGATAAACTTGACGCCATGGGCCTTTTGAGGTATGTAGATAGACCTTTTAATAATAATAAAAACAACTTGTGTCATCGATCAAATCCAAATATGTGGTTACACAAATGTGCGCTCTCTAAGTGGCCTACTTAGGCTTAGTTCAAATGTTGCTATGATTAGGGAGAAAGATGCGATTATTATACGGAAGCACCAGTGTAGACAGCTCCCGTGCTAGAATGGACGGTTCACAGGCTCGCCGAATCATTCTACAATAGCCTGCTTAACTAGCGGGATACTTCATCGCGGTATTATTTAAAGACGCGCTAGTTAATCGCAAGCAAAACATCGATTACTCGTGCGTGTTG
This sequence comes from Montipora capitata, assembly GCA_949126865.1. Classification (NCBI taxonomy): domain Eukaryota; kingdom Metazoa; phylum Cnidaria; class Anthozoa; order Scleractinia; family Acroporidae; genus Montipora; species Montipora capitata. The sequence goes on along the minus strand of OX421447.1, from coordinate 58,589,889 downwards.
AATAATCCCGCGATAAAATATCCCTCCAGCTACGCAGGCTAAATGATACAAGAAAAAGCGGTGCTTTTGCAGCGTCCGCGGCGCTCGATGTGGCTTGGGTGCTAGGCAATCCTTGCTTCTAGTGAAAAATGCAGGCCACAAGTACTGAGTGACTGAGTGGTTTTCCATTGAGTCCCATGAAAATGTTTTTTCTTTTCTGGCCAAGAAGAGGGGTAAACTGCTCGATGAGTCAATCAGAATTCAGAGTGAGTGTTTGTAGGCACGCTTGGGAGTCGCAATTGGTTTGAACTTTGTCTTTTATTGATTGAAAAAGCGGCGACCATTCTCGTCGGT
>OX421447.1:58572056-58582056 GCA_949126865.1 Montipora capitata | reverse complement strand
GCGGATATTGTGTGGTGGCGTTTTGTGCCATGTAATGTTCTGCTAATGTCGGCCTCACTTCAACGGATTTAGCTCATAATAATTTTAATTTTTTTTTTCTTAATTTCAGCTAAAGATTAATGTGTGTGAAACTTCCAGGGAGTTTAGACAAGCTACCTTTGTTTTGTATAACTGTGCAAGGCTTTCCAAACTCTTTCAAAACTTTGAAGAAAATGTGAATAATGGTACGATGGATTTTTTTTCCTTGTAGATAAATCATAAGAAATTAGTTTCAATGTAGTTGGCCAATTTTGAGGTTTTTGATCCTATGCCAGAGCCTACTGATACAACAACAACACAAATTAAAGGCGTTGTATTTTTAGCAGCCTTTCGCTGTCTCATATTGTCGGGTATTTTCCATACGTTTCCAACGCATTTCTCGCTGTTATCGTTATCGTTATCGTTATGGTCATCATCATCATCATCATCATCATCGGTTTTTTATGATTTGCTTTTCGCTTATTTTAAACAGGTGTATATCCAAATCTACCACCAGTGGACGAGGTGGATTTCAGCCTCCTTCGGGACGAGGTGGGCAGCATTTCATCCAAATTCAGATTTTTTTTATCAGCAGATACTTATCGTCGAAATCCTTATTTGTCGCGTAGAGCCTTGTGTATTTGCTGTTTTTTTTTAAATAATCAGAATGAGACAGTGATGATTTTCATGTTTTTTCTCGTTTTGCTTACAGGCTGAATGGGAATTGTTGCTGCACTTCATAGCTTCGTTTCCAGCAATTACAAAAGATACGGTCCCGACATTGACCACTAAATCACAAAGTTTTACCATTCACACAAATAAGGTTTGTTTTTTTGTTTTTTTAACGGGAAGAAAGTCCTTTGAAAAGAGTAGCAAAAGCTAGTTTAAATCCGTCAGGAAAGTCCCTGGGATAGGGGGAAACCCTCTAGCTTTCCAGAGGCTGTCTGTGATTGGAGAACGAAACAATAGATTGGACTAATAAAAATACTATTCTGGGATAACTTCAGGATTACTTGGATTAATATTTGGTGGTCTTCGGATCTTTCCTAAATTTGGGAAAAATCTCAGGCTTCGTTCTCAGATTTCCCTCCAGAGTTGTAGGGGTGACAGGAGAGAAATTACGTGAATTTGGAGGAGAGAAGGTCAGGTTTAGTCTTGGTGTCGTAAATGAAATAGTGAGTTCAATGTCTTCACACTGTATTATTCTTTCGGCTGGCCAGGAGTGAACATCGTCATGTAGCAAATAGCCAATTTAGAAGTTAAGAACGATTATTATTTTTGTCTCCTTTGATTGTTTCGGCGGTAGCTGTAGTGGCAGTGAAAAGAAAAGAGTCGCAGCCTCATAGTCATAAAGCTAATTTTAAGCGAGTTGTATTGTGGACGTTAATACAACTGGGCAAGATTTTACAAGAAAGAGCTGCTCCAGCGTAATATTGAATTGTCTTGTATCATACTTCGACTGGCCAGACCAGCCTTCTATCAGATCTATTTGGAATTTGCTGTGGATCTAGTGACATCGACTTTGAACTTTTTCCTACATCTCCCCGCAATTTCATTTTCCCAACGCAGTATTTTGGTCGCTGTAATTTGCCTTGTAGGTCAAGGTTGGTCGGACGTAAATAGCTCTTCGAGAATTGTTAACGCGCAAAACGACATTTTTGTTGGTTATAGAAGTACATATTTGAAGAAAGGCATCTCTTTGTCGATGGTGACTCGGGGAAACTCGAAAAGCATCCGAGTTTTCCTTTGTTGGAGTCGAACCTACGACGTTCCGATTACTAGTCGGGAAGCTCTACCACTGAGTTACAGCAAACCCGTGGGATTGAGCTAGGCCATTAAACTAGGTTCATTTGACAGGTGTCCCGCGTTACTGCTTGGAGAAGATGGTGAAATGTTAACCCCAGTAAATGAATGAACAAGTGTGTGTTTTTATCGATGGGGCCCCGGGATGCTCGAAAAATAAAAATAAAAACAGAAAAAACAAAAAAACAAAAACAAAAACAAAAAAGAAAACCCACAGGAGTTGAACCCACAACCCTCCCATTATCAGTTCGGATGGATGAGCTCTCGGAGGCTCGTCAGAGCAACGCCATTAAACTTGGTTCATGTGGCGATGTGTTACTTTTAGGACTGAAATTGTCTGAATAGGCAGAATATGCGTTCTTTTGGGAAAGGTTTGGTGGCAAATAATACGTGGGCGGCCGATCGCTCGACGGCGGCTTGAAATTGTAAAAATATGAATGGAATAGCAATTCAAAATGTCTGCCGTAGACGCGTGCGTGCACGCATCTACGTAGATGGTGTGCTTGCCCTTTGTTCTGTTTCTTTACCGGTGCTAGAACAAGAAGAGCTGTCAGTTTGTGTTATTAAAAAAAGTGCCATTGCCTGGCCAAAAGAAATTGGCATTAATTGGTTTCCTCGACAAACCCCTGTATCCGAGCATGTTAACACCGCCGTCCTGCACTACGCAAAGCACTCACAACTACAAAAAATTCTCCGTCATCTTCCCCCTTGAGGTTTTTGGCAAAAGAAGCAAACCGAAAACTCGAGGAAACCGGCAAAAAACTGGTACTTATGGCTATATTTCAACATTTCATACCCCAAACATTCGGGAACCTTTTTAGTCGCCATGCCAACTCAACTGGCGCATGCACAGATACAATAGTTCCCAAGTCACCTTCGCTAATAGTATTCCGTTTCTAGATTATTATTTTTTTTGCGAGTTAATATTCCGTGTATTCTGCTATTCCTAATCCGGAATGAGAATAGCCGGGATACTCCCAAAAGAATGCACCCAAGTTGTACTTGAAGAAGGCTGGTTTTGCCTGCCGAAATATAGTACATTGAAAAAAAAAGAGCTTTGGTTATAGCGGAAATGCACTTGGCTATCAAGCTAGTTCACAGGCAACTCACTTTTAAAAATCTGAAAGAAAAAATTCAAACTTTAACAGAAAAATGATCAAGAAGCCCAACTAGCAGGAGGCAACCAGTTGGCTGTTTACAAAGCGTGGTAGAATTGACTCCGGGATAACCGGAAACAAATCCAAACCAGAGGTTAGAACGAGATTTGAAGCCAGGTCAACCTCATACAAACCCATTAGACTACGGCGCTACCTTAAAGTGCTGCTATGATCAAAAAATGTCCTTTTTTTCTTCAGGTTTTGAAAGCGAGTTCGCTTAACACCTGACTGGCAAAATTTTGAGCTTTGTTTTTTTATCCAAAGGCTGTTTATTTTGAGTGTAAGTTTTGGATTTCACGGTCCGCCATTACTCACGATCAAAACTAACCGATTGGACCTCAGAGGGTTGGATCTAGGGAAAACTGACATATTTACTCACTAGCTTAAAATTGCAGCGTGTAAACGCAACTTATTATATATGCAAAACACGAGTTTAAACGAAACTCCCGTGCTGCATATTAATTCAGCCACGTACACACGCAGTGATTCATTTTGAAAATTGTGTTAATGGGTACAGTGTACCCCTCAGGCAGAAATCAATGGGTCACAACTCAATTGCAATGGGTCAAAATTGTAACCAAGACAAGTTGCAGTTTTATTTTTTCAATCCTACACTTGATGTTTTTTAAACCACAGACATCTGAATTTTATTACATATATAAAGAGAAAAGAAAAAAAGTCCTCTACCTACCTATGAATATACATATAGTGTATATTTATAGACATCATAGGTAGAGGATTTTTTGCCTTTTCTCTTGGTATAGGTATTTATTGATTAAAATTCAGATGCCTGTGTTTAAACTTGTAAAGAAATTGCAACTGTAAAACAGAACAAATAAAACTGTCATTTAGTGTCTAATCACTGTAATATTCAGGAAGTCAATTTGAGAACTTGCAGTTTAAACAACACAAGAAAAGGACACTAGTTGTCTATTAAAAAAGAATAGTGCTTTTAGAGACCCGTTTAAGAACACTAAATGTCTTAAAGAGAAAAGCAAACACACGGAAATTTGCATACGTCCTTAAGAGCACGTGCTCATTAACGTGATACCCGTGACAACAATACAATCGTTCGAACCTTGTTTCGAATATTCCAAGAATCGTGTTTGTCGCTCGCATGAAAAGTTTCTTCTCAGAACAAACAGTGCGGAGATAAAACATACCTTCTTCGTTAATCTAGGCTTTCCTGTGCACTGAAATTTGCATCCTTGGTGGCGTGTTGATATTCAGCTGTCGAACACCTTTGAATGACTTTCAGGGGGAGTTTTTGCGCTGTTCGCTTTCGCATGAAGTCTGAACTCTGACTATTTATTAAGTCGGAAGGTCGAAATAAACGTGTATGCGTTGTATGTTTATCATTTCAGGTGTGAACTTTTAGCTTTTGTTTTTACGTATATCATTAAATGCGTGCTTTTTTCACTCTGTTTACGTTAACAAAAAGAGTTCGCAGTTATTAATTGTGTAAGGATAATTGTTCTCAAATTCATCACATCCTTTTGATAACTCTCAATTTTTTGGTGCGTCTTATAACCGAGTATTTTCGCGTAATTTTCAGTTTGAGAACTTAGCTTGATTAAACTGCTAAGTTTGGGGTGCGTCTTATAACCGAGTGCGCCTTATAACCGAATAACTACGGTATGCGTACTCGGGACGCGCTCGACGGAAACCAATAGGTATTTAGTGAATGTAATGCGTAAAATACGCAAAACGCAGGGCAAAATGAATCACTGCACACGTATTGCATTTTTAAGCCATTGAGTCTTTGACGTCATTTTCTCTTCGACCCAGATCTCTCAAGATTTTAAAGTTAGTAATGATGGACTAATAAATAAGAAAATTCCAGTTAAAATAAACAGGATGTCTTCTTAAAATCAGAACTTAAAACTTGGTTCGCTTAGTGTTTAGTTAACGTAGTAGCAGCTTAAATAATCAAACATCTACGTTGTATCGGCTCTTGCTCAAAATATTTACTTTTTCAGCTAATCTAGTATATTTTTCCTGGATTGCTTACAGATTTGTTGTTTTCTGTTTTCGTTGAGCCACAAGTTTAGCTCTTATTATGGTCGAGTGCACATTCTTGGGGTGAGTCAGTTTGTTTCTTGAAAATCGTTTTTCTTAGAGAAGAGGAAGCACTGATGTGAGTTTTGAACGTTGGGCTGGCTTAAAGCACGAGGGCGGTCGTCTCCCTCCATTCAAAGTTAACTTGGCTCGATTTGTACAGAAGTGTTAGTTAGGTGAAATTCGATTGTACTCTATGTCTCCAACGAGATATCGTCTTGTTTGGTCAAATCACAGCAGCGGGAACTTTGTGCCCTTTCCTTTACAAACAGATTCTTTAAAGGGGAACTGAAGGCAAAAAAATTAAGCATTTTTTTATTTACACTTTAGACCATGCACAATAAAGTTTTCAACTTCTTTTCTGGCATATCCGTCGTTTTTCCACCTAAAAAATGTTTTTGTTCCGATTTTGGGCCATCAGCATTGCGGCTCAGAAGGAATCAGCGCTAATTTTTGCAGCTTATGACGTATGATGTAAGGAAGACATGCGAGAGCGCCCCATATTATATAGAGGAAACCTTTGTTCCCCATATCATACGTTACAGCAGGGTGCTGATTTAGTTTTTGAGCCCGCACTGAAGAGGCAGAAACAGCGGGGAAAGCCCAACTTCGAACGTAATTTTCTCTAAAAAAACAGAAAACGACAAGAAACAACCCCACAAATTTAAAAAACAATGTTGGGAAAATTGCTGATTTTGGTCTTCAGTTGTCCTTTAACGTTTCACAGGATTTTATAAACAATGGATTGAGAGAAGGGGCATATCCTTCCTTGTCCGAAAAGGTATGGGGGATGCAAAGCATCCCACGCTTTCGTCCCCCTTCATCCTTGCGAGATAACAGGGTCTTATCCACCTTGTTTGCATTCTTCATTGTTTCTCTCCAGGAATCGCGGAGTCATCTTTTCCCTACAATGTTTGCCCGACTTTATCTAATGAAGGCTTTGCAAAAGGTCAGTAAATTAATAGGAAAAAATTCTGGTTATCCGACGTTATCTCCATTGTGATGTTAATGGTCTTTATTGTATAGGCAAACCGGTACGAGATGATTGGTTCCCTGAGCGCTGAGCTGTCCGAATTTTGCAATACGGACCGCTAAGATGGACTGGTCACGAAGCAGCGTATATAAGTTGTCAAACTTTTCCCATTTTCTCTTTTCATTTTCTCGGACTTAAAAAATGCAAAAAATGTTATTTATTGAGTTATGTCAAGTTCCAGTACGAATTTTGCTTTCGAGAAGGAGGCATGCAAGAGAGCCCATATAATAAAAACCTTATTGAACTAGCTTGTTCGGTTCGTACTGGGAAAATACTGGTCTAGCTCCTTTTTTGCACGTTTATGTATACCGTGCCTTTCATAACATCTGTATATATTTTTCAGATACTTCATCACTGCCTTGAACTCTTGAGTATCAGTTCCCTCACGCAGATGTAAACATCAGAGTTCTATGGAATGAGTAAGGGTGATGCTGCTTTCCTTTACGTTCCATAACGCTAACAGCAAGCTTCCGAATTCGATGTGTCGTTTTAACTCGCTGCGCAAGCTATGGGATGTCGGAGGGACAAGAAATGTTTGTTCAAGTCAAACCTTTGCTATGGACACGATTTGCGTAGAAGCACTTGCTTGTGCAGTCTTACGACATCAACTTTTAAGCTAAAAGGGACTTGGAAAACCACTGATATCCGGAATTTCCCGGAATTTTCTTTTACTACCAAAAAAAAAACCAAATGCTCTTCTTCATTTTACAGATTAAAGGCGTGAATAACAGATTTCACGGAAATGGTGATTACAGCTGAAGTGAAACTTTTATAATGCTAATGGCAAAGACGGAAAGGCAGATTTCGCAAATGTATAAGTAAATTATCATCATTATTATTATTATTATTATTATTATTATTATTATTATTATTATTATTATTATTATTATTATTATTATTATTATATTAATTATACATACAAATGTGGTTTTTCGAATTTTCTGCAATTGATGAGAAAACGAGACAAAGCCATCACGGAAGACCAAATTGGAAAAATATCAGCGCGGCATTTTTGTCCATACAATCCAGAGATCTTCGACGGTCGCAGATACTTAGAGAGATCCAGGGAACAGTCTCAAAGACGAATAAATGGTATATTTTTGGCCACGATTTTCCCAATTTGTTGAAGAACAGTCAAAAGGGACACAAGAAAAAGGTGTCGTCTTGTTGACGATCTAGCAAAAAAAGAACAATTCTGTCGAATCTTCGGTTTGGTCCACAACGAGAATTTGACGACCGTAAGGGCCGATTTACACGATACGATTTTTGTCGCATGCGACAACGGCTTACGACAAGCCCACGACATGATTTACGATTGTTGTGTTCGTCAGAAAAAATGTCGTAGCATTTTAAAACATGGTTTAAAATGCTGCGGCAATCGTAAGTCGTGGCGTAGGCCTGTCGCATGCGACAAAAATCGTACCGTGTAAATCGGCCCTAACAAAGCAGCGGTCGTTGAACAAGTCGACTAGTAATCGATGATGGTGATCTGCGATTGAAAGGTCTTGATCCGGGGAGGATCAACAGCAACACTTGGCGGATTGTCAATGAGCTTATGTCTAGGAAATCACACAAATGTGTCATAAGCGAACTTAAGCTCCCCTGTGGCAATTCTATTTATGATTCTCATGAGTTGTCTAACCCCTTTAATGATCATTTTTCTTCCATTGGGCCTAAGTTAGCAAATGATATTCACGCCAATGAAGACAATTCTTCTCATTTGGATTATTTAGCTGAGACTGGTCACTGCACATTCGAACTAAAACCGACCAGCGTCTCTAAGGTTCTTCTTCTTTTATCCAGATTATGTGAGTCAAAATCTACTGGTTTGGACAGAATATCTGCAAAACTCTTGCGCGAATGTGCTGACTTAATAGCCGAATCACTCTGTACTATCTTTAATCATTCTATTGTTTCTGGAATTTTCCCTGATGAATGGAAACTTTCGAAAGTCATCCCCTTGTTCAAACAGGGTAATCGTTCAGATCTAAATAATTACCGCCCAATTTCAGTAATTCCAGTTGTAGCTAAAGTCTTTGAGAGAATTATTTATGATCAACTCTATAATTACCTTACTATACACAAACTCATTTCAAGACACCAATCGGGATTTCGACCTCTTCATTCCACTGTCACTGTCTTACTTGAAGCTACCGATAGCTGGGCTTACAACATTGACCAGGGTAATGTAAACGCAGTCGTTTTCTTGGATTTAAAGAAAGCCTTTGACACCGTCGATCACGATATTCTTTTGTCTAAACTTGCGAGATATGGTGTCATTGGCACTTCATACAATTGGTTTAGATCATACTTGGACTGCCGCAAGCAACGATGTTTTATAAATGGTTCTCTCTCTGGGGACCATTTCCTTACTTGTGGTATACCTCAAGGTACAATTCTGGGTCCACTCCTTTTTCTAATATATATTAACGACTTACCTTACTGTCTATTAAATTCTGAACCTCGAATGTATGCTGACGACACACACATAACTTTTGCTAGTAATAACACCCAAAGTATTAACACTGTTTTAGATGAGGATCTTGCTAGAGTTGAAAAATGGCTAACTGCTAACAAGCTTACTCTTAACGCATCTAAAACTGAGTTTATGTTGATCGGATCGAGGCAAAGGCTAAGCACGTTTCACAACCCTCCGTTACTTATTATTGACGGTGCACCTATAACTCAAGTTACCTCTACGAAATCTCTAGGTGTTCATATTGATCAGACTTTATCTTGGAATGTTCATGTTGAGACTTTATGTAAGAAAATCGCGTCTGGTATTGGAGCGTTGAAGAGAGTGAGGTCTTTCGTTCCACATGAGACTCTCCGATCAATGTTCATGTCTTTAGTACAGCCTCACTTTGATTACTGCGATTCTGTCTGGGGATGTTGCGGCAAAACCCTAGCCAGTAAACTTACAAAACTTCAAAATCGCGCTGCGCGTATACTCACTTACTCGAACTATGATGCCAACGCTGATAACCTTATCCAAAAACTTGGATGGATAAAACTTGATTCTCAACGAACAATCCATAAGGCTGTGATGGTTTATAAGTCGCTTAATGGTCTTACTCCCGATTACCTTAGTTCTAAATTTGTTGACCGTAGTAGCGTCTCCAGTTACTCCTTAAGGGACACAGAGGGCAAACTAGCTATCCCACAGCCACACACAAACTATATGAAAAATAGCTTCAGCTACACTGGAGCAGTTCTTTGGAATAATTTACCAATCGAATTGAGGCAGGCTGACTCCCTTAGAGCGTTCCGGGCTGGCTGCGAGCGTTTCTTTTCATCAAGTTAATCTACAATTCTATACACGGCACTCATGTAAAGCAGGTTTTTATTTTGTCATTTAATATTATAGTTATATTTATTGATTACTTAGAACAATTTTGAATAATGTAGCTGTAGTCGTTGTATAATTTGTAATAATTCTGGTAATTAATTAGGTTTTTATAGTTGCGACTGATGAGTTTACCGTGTCTAAATAAAGTTATCCTATCCTATCCTATCCTATCCTAGGATTCACCGCACATCACATAAGCCTTCCTCAACGAGTGCCCATTGCTCATTTTGTGTCAAAAGAAGGTCATTGTTGGCGCACCAACCAACTGGAGAGGTTTTCAGTGTCAGAGAGAGTCGGGGCAGAGCAGGGAGTTGCCGGTGTTGTTCTTTCACCTCACTTAAACCTCTTTTAAACTGCATAACAAGCATTCTGGCCAAAGCCCTCCCCCCCCCCCCCCCCCCACCCCAAACAGAATTGTAAATTAGGCCTGAAACGTCCCAAGGGGAATGGTGATTCACTTCACCACTTCAGAGTCAGTCACTGCACTGCGACACTCGCGTTTGAAAAGGCTCGTGAAATCTCTCTACAACTTTCTGTAAGGTAAGGTAAGCGCTTTCCGAGCCAATGACCCAACACGCCGGT
>OX421447.1:58559556-58569556 GCA_949126865.1 Montipora capitata | reverse complement strand
AAAATATCAACTTTTCCACAGAAGGAAACATGTAGCCGAAGCAACGATACGTTCCTCCTTTCGTTCATGTTTACGGCATAGTAACTCTTTCGTTGCAATACTTTCATAACAGGTTTGATTGGCAGCTACAAGCCTACAACCATAGTTAGTAGGTGGAGATGGTTATGAAACTCGACAAGTTTTTTTGTTTTATGTTTTTGTTCACTGTTTTGGCCCTGACCATGCACAAACCACACCCTTTTTCTGAAAGACAACCAATCAAAAGTTTCGATTAAATTATTCAAAACTCAGTTGTGAAACGAGGACAAAAGAGTTTACTTGGTCACGGTAACATGAAGCGCCATGTCATTGTTCTTTCTCTTGAAGTTTCCAGACGGTAATCAGTCCATCTATATGGACTATGCTACAACGCTTTCATCATCTACTACGGTATTGGCGAAGCAGGATCACTGCGCATTCCCAGGAAACCAACTTGAAGTCAACCGTCTTATTTCGTTTGTATCTTCCTGGCCGCGGTAAACAACACTGAGTCTTCTGGGAGCTTATTTATCCTTTGCAGCCGTTTTTTGAGATGTCACCCAACGCTAAACAAGTGCCCCACGGCGGTGAATTAAGGATCCCAAGTTTAAAGCTCACTGGATTTTATAATGGGAGATGTTAAAGATTAATTGTTTGAAAAGCTTTATCACCAAATTGGGGAAAACAACTAGGAGAAGCTGCAATATACCACAAGTGAGCCTGTCTCAAGACCTCTTTTATTGACAACTTTTATTTACAATATATTCAATATCATCATTAGGATTTCCGGCAATTTGTTGTCTAAGTGTTTTTGAAATTTCGGTGTTCTTTGAATGAGGCTCCCCATTGTACCGTCTGAATTTACCGAAACAGGCATACAGGGTAAAATAAAACTAAGTATATTCAGTAGACAGCACATGAAACTCATTTGTTCATATTTTCAGTGTTCAGAGCGGTGACTTCAAAGGAACCAAGTCGACGCATGACGACTTGATGCCGACTTGCATGACTTACTGGTTGTAGATGCGGACCAACCTTCAGCATTGTATAATGGAGAATAGGATTAGCTGCGTATGTAAAATTAGTAAATGCAAGAGTCACCAGTTTGACAATTTCAATAATGTCAGTATCAACATGGGAACTAAAGCGAGCGAATGAATGGGAGATAATGACTGGGAACCATGACAATATAAATATACCACACGTCTTGTAAGTCAGTTTTGTAATGCTTGCCTCGAAGCGCAAGAAATTTGATCGAGATTCAGGTAAAGGAGAGGATCTAAGCTTTTTCGTGATACGAACAAATGTTATCACGATTATTAAGATGGCAGAGCAATTAAACGTTGTTCCGAAAACCGTTATGAACACGCTGAACAAAATGGTGGACTCTGAAAACGAAGATTTTAAGTTGAAGGGATCGGAAGATGGACATTGGGCACGGTCTGTCGATAAGGTGATGATGAAAAAGATAGAAATTATTATTAGGGTGCTCCAAATCGTAAGAAGAATTTTTAGCACATTATCTTTACGAATACGGCGACGAAAAGGACGGAATACACAGTCTTGACGATCGATCGCCATCAGTGACAAACTCAGGGCATTGATGGCACTGCAGAAGAATGCGAAAAACACACGAAGTTTGCATAATACGTCCAGTGCTTCGCTTTTGTTCATCATGTAAGCCCTCGCGATTATTGCTATCAGAAATGGCATCACAAACACCGAAGACACCAGTCCGATTATAGACAGGTTGAGGAATAGATAGTGAGGGACCTTTCTCAGATCGTGTCGCTTTGATATCACAAAGCAAACCAGGGCATTTCCGATTGTTCCAACTACAAAGAAGAAAACAGTCATAACAAGCACGGCAACCGTAACACCTTGCGGGAAGCGTACTGCACGTTTCTGATTATCATCCAAGGTTGAAGATCCATTGAATTGGGTTGACAAGCGCATGGTTAACTGGTGCATGAAGAGTCTTTTCACCTGCGAAACCGAACCAAACCCCGGTTTCTGAAAATTTCTTCTTTTCTTTATGTCTTGCTTTGCGCCTTCTTTTTTTCTTTTGTTCTTTCCTTGTTGGTGATATGGACAATAGAAACAATAAATTTTGACTTTTCAGATTCTCAAGCTTCTTCGACAACGATGTTTGACCCCTCTAGTCACCGTGTTGTACCTGGCAGGAGTCTTGAGATCTCATCGGCGTTTATGGATCATCGCCCTTATCATTATATCAGTACTGCATCCAAGTTGGGTATTGACAATATTTATGTTAGTACCTCTAGACTTGTCGTAATGAAGAGATATTTGACGATAGCAGGCTGGTTCCGTTTTCAGTGATTGTTTAAAACAGCTTTGTTATCGCCCTTTCGCAGGAACCTTAAAAGCGGTGCCTTTAACGATAAGCGATTGAGCTTTTAGGAGAAAATTTCTATGAATAAAATCTATTTTCCTATGAGTACTTTGAGTAGTAAACGATATCATCATCTCTTAAGTTACATTTATTGAACACCATTTACTCGAGAGAGCATTAATTTCTCTTAAGAGTACTTCAGCTGTTAACAACCCCTCAACCAATCACTTGGTGTTTTTCGTCAAGTACTGCTTTATAAATATCAAATATTCAACTTGATAATAGTGAGGCATTGGGGACAAAAACAATAGAAACACGGTGGAATGAATGTGAAAAGTATTTAAATATCATTCACTTTCCTTTGTGTTTGTCTTCACTGCCTCACTATCAAGCTGAATTTAATATATCGAAAAAGGCCTATTGATACGAGAAGCACTTTTGACGCTCGTTACAATTATGATCGGTATTCAAAGATGACAAACAATATTTATTCAAGGGAAGTATATGTGAAAATAAATAACATTTGCGGCAACTCTGAGAAGCTCTCGACAGTGCTCTTCAACGGCACTTATAGATCTTTTAAATATGGGAAAACGCCTTTCAATGTTGCTGACGTGATTTATAGGCAGAAGCTTCTGCCTTCTGCCGAAACATGCTTTTCTCATCGAAAATCGTTGTTTTACCTTATTATAGGAAATTAACGTGAATCGATAAAATTCGCGTTAATTCAAGTCCCCGTTAGTTATGTTGAGCTTAGTTTTCCGCGACGTTAATTAAGTCCAGCGTTAATTTCCGCGCTCTTAATGCCATTAATTTAACTCTAATTTTGAAACTTTCCAGACATGCATGACACCTAAAAACAATAAAATAAGGTACCAGCTTTCTTTCTTTCCTGCGTTAACTCCTGCATTAATCAGAATTTTGAAGACTGAGGGCTCAGTTTTGTTTAGTGTTTTTTTGCATCCAACGTTAAATAAATTTGTTGCAGTGGTCACGACAAACTGTGTCTTAATCGCGTTAATTTGATTTATTGTGAAATTCTACCTCCTCTTTCGCGTTAATTTTCTTTATTCGAAAGTCGCTTTACATTAAATTCGCGTTAATTTAGGTCGCGTTAATTTCCAATACCTTAATTTCATGGAGCGTTATAATTCCCTATGATAAGGTACATTTAAAAGTTATTGTGTCACCCCTGTATGCTCGCAACGCATTTTAATCGTTAATATGTGTGGCAAACGCATTTAGCTCGTGGAATGATTTTTAAAATAGCCTTCATTCTCGTACGCTGTAACATTTTCACATTTTAATTAAAACAATTATTATTTTAATTATCACAGTTATGATTTAATTGTGGTCATTGACTCTTTGTAGGTAAGCCGGCGCTAATGAGTGAATTGCAATGTGTTTTAAATTGAAATTTGCCTATGCTTTTATGCCTTTGATAGCTTTTTTGTTCGAAATCTTAGCATTTTTCCCCTGACCGATATTATTTTCGGTCTCCCAACAATATTTACAGAAGAAAATACCACGATGTCGTTAAAACGTTTGATATTTCAGTATTTAATCCATACTGAAGGACATTAGTTTGTTGCTGATCTTTCATTTATGGGTGGTTCAGTTGCAACGGATAACAATGCTGGACAGGTGGAAGAACAAACGAGCCAATGAGAGATCTTTGTTTTCGTCCACCAATATGGCGGCGATGACGTAACGTGAAAACCACCTATTTCGAAAAACACAACCAAGCTAGATCACATCAGATAATCTTGCAGTCTCAAGTTTTCTAAACTCTTGACAGAGAACTGGAAAAGCAGAACTTTCATTAAAAAAATAACGGTCTAAATCTAAAGTTTAACACTGAACCACCTAGTACGAGAAACTGAAGCATTTCGAAATACATCATTTGAATTAAGTAAGGGCCTTACAGGTGTCAAGGAAGCTTCATTCAACTTCCATGTATGCACGACTAATACCCTCAGTAGCCACCAATAAATAGCTTTGACGAAGACTTGAAACACGTTTTCCTGAGGTGGTGATCCACCATATTGTTAAGCTGTTCAAAGCCATGTACCAGCGAGCTACAAATGCCACTGATATAAAACCTTAGACCCCTTCAGCGTCTAATGACATGTATAGCAGTGCTCGAAATTAAAAAAAAAAAAAATTTCCAGGATGTCCCTGTTTCAAAAGCTGGAGAGCTAAACCCGTAAATTTGGTTGCCCTGATAAATGCTTGGTTTGCCATTAGGAATCTCCCTACGATTAAATGCACGTCGTGTTGAGATGCAATCACATGGCGTTGCAGCTCGAGTATCCCGTTTCAGCATTTTCAAAATGGAGCCTTCGATCTCCATGTGAATTTTCCCGTCATTTTACACCTGGAGGAGGACTGCGCCATAACGGTTTATGGGTGATGCGTCAGCTGCGATGACAGTTGTTTGATTTGGGCCATAGCATACCAATTTTGCTGATGTGAGTTTTCTCTTAATCTTTTCAAAAACTTTCTGTTGGGGGTTTTCCCATACCGAGGTGTTGTCTTTACACATCAAATGACGCAGAGGTTCACTGACTTCAGCCAGTCGAGAGATGAATTTTGACTCCTATGCAAGTGGTTAACCATGCCCATGAAGCGTTGCAGATCTTTCACATGGAAAATCTGATATCGCTTTTGCCTTCATCGGATCAGCATGTATTCCTCGTTTGTCGATGATGGACCTTAAGAAACTCATGGAGGTCTTGGAAACATACTTCTCGCCATTGAGAGTTGTGCCAGCCTCCAAGAGTCAGTGTAGCCCTAAAACGTCTGTCATGTTCTTCTTGGACAACCCCATGGCGAAGATGTCGTCCATTTGACAGATTACTTCTTCTACATCTTTTAGGATTTCTGACATTGCAGGCTGAAAAGGTTCTGGCGCAGAGGTTATGCAAATGGAAGGCGATCAATTAAGACAGTAGACTCCAAAGTGGTTGCATATGTTTTTAGCAGTTTCGACTCTTCATTAAGGGGTAATTGCCTGAAGCCGCTGTTTGCGTCGAGCTTTCTGAAGGTACGACTTTTTCGCAACTTGGCAAGTCGGCTTTCATGATCTAGGGCACTGGATGAATTTCTCGCTGTACTGCTTTATTCAATTGGGTTAAGTCAACACAGAACCCGGCTGACCTTGTCGTTGGGTTTGGGGACTCGGACGAGACCTAAGCACCAAGAGTAATAGGCACGGTTACCGATGAGATGATTCCCTGCTGGAGCATTGAGTCTAATTCCTGTTTAACCTTTGGCAGTAGTGGATAGGGGAATTTCCTTAGCGTGTAAAGTCAATATGTCTGACCGTCAGGTCCCGCAGTTATGGGAAGACCTTAGACAGCAATGACCAGAACCAGGTTGCTGACCAGCGGTTTTCGTTAAAACAATGGTTTGCTGTGGGTGCTCAGTCTCGCGGGCTCAGAAAACCTTGTTGTGGTCATTGTTATTTAAGGTTTTTCGCAGTTTCAGTGTGAACTTCTGTCTTCACTTTCCCCAGGCCCCTGAACAGTGATGGAAACTCAGCTTTGAAATTGACTCCTATTCATCATTTACGTACTACGAACACGGTAAAAGTGCCTCGCTTTAACACATATTTTATGAAAAATTCAATAGCATTCAGAGCTTCTATTGTGTGGAATCTCCTCACCCCGGATCTCGCAAAGACATCCAACGCCAAGAACTATACAAAAATGGCCTCTAAATCCGGGAAATTACGTAACTTAGACTTTCAGGGGGAATCTCCGCAAACATTGCCTCACAAGACGATTTTAATATATTTATATTCCTTAAGTTTTAGTTAGTTTAAATGCACGACCCCATAAGCGGCAACGCTTTAATCACCATCGTGTTGACATAAAAGCTGTTGTATTGTATTGTATTGAATGACCTTGGTTTTTTTGTTTATTTTTTAGTGCGAGTTTTCTGGCCCTAACTTAGCACAAGAATGCTTTATCTGGTATTACATATAGATGTTCGATGATATTTTTCTTGCGGTAAGTGAGTTTTGCATTGAAGATAATAACAACTCGGATTTGAATATTTCAAGGGCCTCGCAGGGTTTGCTTCGGTTTAAGCAATTCTTGATGTTTTCATTAACCGTTGACGGGGTATGGGCACCAATGGCCATGACTGCCTCACCAGTGTCTAATTTGAAGCGAGTATTTCGGCCATTGACTCCGAGTTGGGCAGTCCAATCTCCCCCATTGGTCACAATTTCTCTGAGGAATAAAACTTCTTTCCCATCTTCCTGCCTTCATTTTGTCGAAGCTCGTGTACTTTCTTTGTTGTGGTGGTAGAGCTACGACAAACACTTTGAAAATTCCTTCGTTTTCTGCATTTGACACAAGTCGCATCTCAAACTGGTCGTGTCTCTCACCTCGACACCAACCAACAAATTGAACTTTAACTGGTTTGGTGTCTCCACAGACGAGATCATGGTTTTATGCCCAAGATTCTGCCTGACGGGTCATTTGAACAGCTCCTGCCCGTTTTAGGTTTGCTTTTGACTGGAGTCGATGGAAAATTGAATCACCAACAACCTCTACGACGATTCGATCTCGAATGAGGTCATCATCTCATGTACCGTATTCGCAATCTTTCGCTCATCAACCTCGTTCCCAGGGCTTTCCGTCCTACTCTCGGTGGTGAAAAGCCCTGGGAACGAGGTTGTCCGCTAACCTGTAAGGATCCTCGATGAATTTGGCAACAGATTATTGGTTTCTGAGGCAGTTTCTCAACAAATGTTATACTAAATGGGATACCTATACCTCAATCCATTTGTAATGTCCATTTGTAATGTACATTAATTTATTTGTTATTTATTAGTCGTCATTAGTTTCTTGTCAAATAATAGTTTTAAACTCATTTTCCAGTATTGCACTATTTTAATGCGTTGTAGTATTGTAATGAATTGTAAACAGCATTGTAATGCAAAAGTATTGTAAATAAATGTATTGTAAGGAAAAACAATTACAAACAGGAAGTCGTTACAATGAACAACTAAGGGAGGAGTGAGCTGGGCCCCTTTATTTTCCTACTGCTGATATTGTCAATCTCTTTTTATTTCCAAGGGGCACAAACGTTTGAGCGCGCTGAAGGTCTTCCAGGTAAAACTAAAAATGTCTACAATACCTTCAGGCAAACAAAACCCGGGATTGATTTAAGCCACAAGTTTCTCGTCAGTTTTATACCTTTGAATTTACTTTGTTTTTGGTTGTATTGTGTACCAGCGGTTCACTTATTGTTGGAGACAAATCGACGGTCTTCTGCTTTGCAATTGTTCCTGCATTGCTCGCGAAGTGAGTGCCGACCTTTGAAACAAATGCATATCGACCGAGACTAGAAGTAATGACGCGTTCCGAAGTGCTGGTGATGTTTTTTTATTTAGCTACTGTGTGTTTCTTTTTACCAATAAGGCTTGTTGTGAAAGGACTTCTTCCGCTGGAGCCTTACGCACAAAAATCATGATTTATTTAGGCTCAGAGGATTTTAAGAGAAGGTGATTTTTTTTTCGGATTCTTATATTATTTTTTGTTTGAATGGGGTATTTATCAAAAAAATAATTACTTCTTTATAACTTTTTTTTATTAGAGTTCCACTGAAATAACACAGTTGTCGTTCTCCAATTGGCGACTCCACTTTGACGGTCAAACGGTATCTCATCACTGTAATGTTTCCCATCATTCAAAAGTAAGTATCTAATCAGTGATTTCAGTCACGTTTCAGAGCCGAAAACATGGCCGAAAAGACGCTGGCTTCGGAGAGTATATTCGAAGATTTTTAGAACTTCTTGGGGTTTTAGAACTTTTGGAGGGATTTTTAGAAAAAAATGGGGAAATTCCGGAGAGCATTCTCCTTGTTGTTGATGTTGTTGTTGTTGTTGTTGTTGTTGTTGTTGTTGTTGTTCTTCTTCTTCTTCTTCTTCTTCTTCTTCTTCCACGAAACCCCACCTCCTTCAAACATGAAGATTCTTTTGGGGAGCATTCAAACAGTTATAATCTACAGTATAATTTGCAACAACTGGATTCTCCTATTGTAAAGAAACCCAGCCGAAGCTTGTATGTATAAGGACCATTTTCTTTTCCGTTTGACCGAGTCAAGAGCTGACAACAGTGTTCACGCACCCTTTACCGAGTTGGCACCGTTAAGCGACCCGGCCCCTCCTTACCCCCTCCATAGGTTATTTCATCCCTTCTCTTAAAAATAGTGAACGGTCCCTGATGTAAGAAGAATCCAGTCGTTGTATCTCACTTGGTGTTTGAATCACTGGGTTTGTCGTATCGAGCGAAAAAGCAGGCGGGATGGTAGACAAAAAGGAAAAAAACGGGCCTTGCGAAAGTGCTACCGAGGACTGGCGTGAGAGGGCAGAGAGAGGAGCACCAAAGAATCAACTGAATGACTTTTGTAGGGATTGTGTTTTTTTTAACCTTTAGCAATGCGCGTACGTACACTTTGTAATCAGCAACTCCAGTGCATACCATATGGAAGATACAATGACTTCTTTGAGCAATATTATATTAAAGCTCTCAAAACCTTACCTCAAATAGACAAGGGAGGAATTGAGTTGTGTGTGAGAAAGGGATGTGTCTCATATGGTCTGTGCGCCGTCACCTCTCCCTTGCTTGAAAGCAGCGAATGATCAACCTTGTCCCAGGCGAAGCGCGGGTCGAAATCTCGTGCTTAATCGTTAAGGTACGACGCTCTGGCGCGGTGTCCAGAGGTACTGCTACTGGCGCTCTGATACGTACCATGCTAGCAAAAAGATGCTGATCTTTTTGTAAAGAACTGACATTTCAATTGATTCTCCCTTGTGCCCATGAGGCTTCGCCTCATAGGCGCAAGGGCTACGGGCCTAATTGTTAAATAGCAACATTTCCCCCTGATTCTATAAGTCTGTTTTAACGTTTGTTCAGCATTGTTATTACTTTCATTGAAGTCAGAACGTGGGACACTTCTCGGCCAGTATTTACAGTTCAGTACGAAGTTCATCAAAGGAGCCTAGTTGAAATCTTTACTTTATCTCGAGTTTATAACTCGAAAATGGTAATGTGGAATTCCTTTACTGCTAAAATTATCGTTACATCACAAACGAGATGATTCTGAGCAAAAACGCACTTTATCCAGGCTATTTGCATTACGCAAATGCAATCCGTTTCAATCTTGTTCATTTGTGTCCATCCATGCTTATCTTTCCTAGTGGCCTATTGTTGTTTTTCTTTTATGTTGTTTAACGGTTTTAAGTGGTTATTGCAATGTTTCATTCTACTTTTTAGGCATTTTGGTTGTCATGAAATTACGACATTTTGCGTGACACAGCCCCTTTAACGTATTCTATCAGTTGGAAATCATCATCCAAGAGTATGGTCATTATAACATAGATGTCTGCCTAAAAATACTGCTTCTAGATTATTTTCCTACATAGAAAATTTTATTACCTTTTTCTACTCGAAAAGGATCGCCGCGCGTAGTTTGTGATGCAACTTGACCAGTAGCAGAACAGTCTAAAAAAGAACCTCTGCTTGAACGGGGGCGGCTTTTTCTCATTGAGTCGTTATATTCTTTGACGCAACACGCCGACTCCTTATCTCATTTCCCTTGTACGGTTCCTTG
>OX421447.1:58532056-58554556 GCA_949126865.1 Montipora capitata | reverse complement strand
TGGTGCCCTTGCATTGGATGAGGAATACGTTTCCACATATTTTAGGCCACTTCTAAAGGGTGGTTTTTAGTGGTTTTTCGTATCCGGCACGGTACTTTTGCTTAGTTTATTCCTACATTAATGCAGTATATTTTGTCTATTTCTACGGGCGGTGTTATCTGATGTCCAGTTTGTAACCAATTCAGGTAAATGGAGGTCATTTTGTTCAGCAGACTGACTGACGTGCCCTTAATAAACTATTTTCACATTGAAGTCTCGTGTTAGTGTAGTCAGAATGTGTAATTTCTGACCTTCGAGTGACATGGGAACGAGTTAGTCAGAAATTGAGGAATCCATTCGGTGTGGTGCCTTTATATAATTAGCCAATATTTCATAGCGCGTGTGGTAACCTGCTGATCAGTGAATTATCTCCTACCTGATTGTTTACTAATCTGTAGTTGCTTGATACCAAAAATTAACTGTAGGATCGTAGCCAATGAGAGAACATGTAGTAATTACAGTTTATAAATAATGAAACTTGGCTTTCTTACTAACCTGTTTGGTTTCCATAAAATGGCAATCCAAACTCGTCAACTGGAACGAATCGCTGGTTGGATGTCGTAACGAGTGGTTTATCTCCTAAATCATATTCATCAATGTATTCTTCTTGGGGCTGATCAGGTGCTTTCGTTTGATCGATTTTCACCTCGAAAGGGCCACCATTTTGCTCAGGGGCAAAATCAGGCTTTTGCTGTCCTTTGTGTTGTCCTCCGAGAAATTCGGAATTACCCTTGTTGATATTTACATGGCTGTTTAGGTGTTGAAATCTTTCCTGGTTCGGCTTTCTTTTGCCTATAAGGTTAAAAACATGGACCGGTGTTGTATTCTTTGGGATGTGGAAAAGAGGCTTCCCTAATAACGTGCTTTGTTTCAAAGAATTCTGTTTCTTTCTCAAATAAAAAGTTCCAAATCCGTTGCTGTCTTGGCCAAAGTGTTTTGCATTGCCCTGTGTGCTTTCTATACTCACATCGCTAGATTCTCGGTTTTTACTTTTAAATTGTCCTTGCTTGGTTTTGCTTTGCCTCGTTACAAACTGCTCATTTCCTTTAGGATTGTACATGTTTTTCTCTCCCGAAACATTTCTTTGTAAAGAATAGTTCGGCATTGCTATTTGCAATTCTTTTTTACTTTGCGTCTTGTTGGGATTAATTTGATTTTCTTGATCCGATTTCAAGTTTTGGAACTGAAGACCTCCCGTTTGCTTTCTATGCCCATGGGCAAAGCCCTTAACTTGAACGTTTTGATTCTCTGACTGCGCCTCAGTATTG
This sequence comes from Montipora capitata, assembly GCA_949126865.1. Taxonomy (NCBI): domain Eukaryota; kingdom Metazoa; phylum Cnidaria; class Anthozoa; order Scleractinia; family Acroporidae; genus Montipora; species Montipora capitata. Next base: position 58,553,249 of record OX421447.1, on the reverse strand, counting down.
CTGTTATGCACTTCCATCAGAAACGAATGAAGACCTCCCGCATTGGAATCCATTTCATGTCTTCCCTCCAAAGGAAACTTTCTTTGTTCAGTGTTATTTGAAAAATCCTTTTCATGTTGGTGACCTGCCCTATTCTTCCCTACTAAATTCGAGGGCAAATTATTGTTCGCGGATAAGTCTCTAAATAATGCATCGTTCGTTGTATTGGTGGACATCATTAATTGAGTCTGTTTTCTTTGGACGTGGTTTGGTTTCTGCACACCCACGTGATCACTCATCGTCTTAGTACCAGGGTAACGCGACTCTCGATCAAGTGGTCTTCCTACTTGTGAAATATCCGTGATGACAAGATATTCACTCTTGCTTGGGACTGCTTTCAAATGTGGATATTTAGTGCCAGTGAAACGAGAAGGCGAAATCGATGCGCTGATTCCATTTACCCTCTGTTTCGTTTTGTTGTCCTTGTATGCAGCAACTAGGCTCGGAAAAGTGTTTCCAACCACTCCTTGAATATTACCGGCACCTAAATTCTTTGCCTTGGATATTGGTGTGGAAAGCGGCTTACCTACCGATTGTAATGTAATTCCACTGCTGTGGTTTCTTGCATCAAAATTATTATTGTTGTCACCAGATTTATTCACTCCATAATAATTTCTTTCGTTTCTCGCAATTCCCTGGAGCTGCTGTTGGTTTTGCGATATTCCTGTCGAGTCCTTTGATTTCACCTTGCGTTGCAAAGGAACGCTAAGGGCAAAGCTCGAAGATTTGGAGGATGCTGCTGAAAGAACGTTGGAAGCTACAACTGCTACTGTTGGCTTGTTCAGTGGTTTAGTATGAATGGCTGGCAAAGGAGCTCTTGGAGGTGTGGCTAAGAGGGCTAAAAGAAATCAGAGAGGTAGTTATGTTTACTGGACCACTTCCTCATTGTCTGACTATCGTGGTTGCGTGTCTATTGTGACTGTCTGCTGTATGTTACGAAATGACTGTCTTACTCTGTTTCCCAGTGATTGACTGAATTTCAGACGGAGACACGAGCTAATACCCTTGTATGAGAGAAATTTGGTCCAATACAATAGTATTAAGGTGGCTCAAACCAGTTTCAACACTTGAAAGAAACGTTCTTATTAGAAGGAGTGACACTGCAACACTTTATCACTGAACAGCAATGTTATGGTACCATATCAAACACCAATTATTGCTGAAAAAGATTCGGTCATGACGTAAAGCGTTTGCGTGGAAACAGCAAAGCCCTGCACAAACACCCCATATTTTGGCTTTAATTAGCTGCTCTTATGTCATAAAAGAACTCAGTGGCCCCCTTTTTTTTTTCTGAAATGTAATCAGCATGCCAGAAAGAAACTGTCGGAAAACTTTAAGAAAGTTATGTGGAGCAGATTCAGAGCCACCTTAAATAATTTAGAAAAAGATTCGATGCGGGTATTATCAGTAAGTAGAGGACATCATCGAGTTGAGCCATTTAGCAATGACAATCATCTGGAGACCAACAAGCGCTTCTGGGGCCCACACAAGCACGCCAAAGCCGACAATACGGGAGTCCACCCACTGAAAAAAACGGAACCCTGGTATCCGAACCACAAGAAAAAACCTCATTATTGAAATCCTGTTTTCAGTCAGTGTTCACTAGAGAGTCACCTCTAACCCTAAAGCAACATTGCCTCAACTCTATGGAAGAAAACAGCTATCATTACCCTACTATGCCCGAAATAATCATTACCCGTGAAGGAATTGTCAAACTTCTTAAGAATTTAAAAACAAACAAGGGCGCTGGTCCAGATGACCTCGCACCAACAGTTTTGAAAGAGCTGTCCATCGAAATTGCACCTATCCTGCAGAAGATCTTTGCCAAGTCTCTTCACTCACAGATCGTACCCACTGATTGGAAGAAAGCCTGTATTAGTCCCATTTTTAAGAAAGGAGATAAAGATAGGCCTGAGAATTATAGACCGATTTCATTGACCTGTGTATGCAGATCTTAGAACACATTGTGACAGGCTGTATTATGTCACATCTAGAGGCAAATGACATCCTCTGTCCTCTACAACATGGTTTCCGCAAGAATAAGTCCTGTGAAACTCAGCTCCTAGAATTTTTCACAGACCTAATTAACATCCCACGGAACATAAATCAAACAGACGTCATTGTAATGGACTTCTCAAAGCCCTTCGATAAAGTTCCTCATAACAGGCTATTACTGAAACGTAAGTATTACGGTATTAGAAACAACACCCTAGGCTGGCTTAAGAACTTCTTGAACAGCAGACAGCAATGCGTGGTTGTTGACGGTGAACGTTCGACCCCCGTCCCAGTTCTATCGGGCGTACCACAAGGCTCGGTCATCAACGACTTACCAAATGGCATTAAATCCAAAGTCAGGCTCTTCGCTGATGATACTGTCATGTACCTTGCTATCAATAACAGCAAAGACTGTTAGCAGCTTCAGCACGACTTAACACTTCTTCAGATGTGGGGAGAGGAATGCCTCATGCAATTTAATGGCTCAAAGTGTGAAGTACTCCGCGTCTCGCGTGCACGCACCAAGATCCCGTTCACCTACTTATTGAATAGTACACCACTTAAAGAGGCCGACCACACCAAATATCTCGGTATCCTCATTTCAAAAGATCTTAATTTGAATAAACACATAGATGTAACAACAGCCAAAGCCAATCGCTCTCTCGGGTTCCTGAAGCGTAATTTGAAAGTTAGTTCAAGTGGTTTCCTTGAGAAGGCGTACATGGGGTTTGTACGCGTTCAGGTCGAATACGGTGCAGCAATTTGGGACCCAAAACCAGGTGTAGAAAACAACGGCGCCCACAAGATCGAAATGTTACAAAGGCGGGCCGCAAGGTGGACTCTAAAAAGGTATCACAATACCTCTAGCGTCTCAAACATGCTCCAGGACCTTGGCTGGAGGTCACTAGAACAAAGGAGAGCTGATGCAAGACTTTTTGTCTTGTACAAGATCCACAGAGGACATGTTCCAATTAACGCCTCCGAATACCTCCGACCCATGACACGTAGTCTCTACCAGCACCTCTACCAGCACCTCGTCTCACCGATTATCCTCACCGATTATCCTTCTACCCCAGAACTATGCCTCAATGGAACAGTTTACCACAATGTATTTTTGATACTGACGACCTTAACTCATTCAAACATTCCGTCTCACTAATCGCTCACAGTCCTGTAAATTAGTTATATTTTCCCGTTATTACGTTTTTCTGTATTTTATTCGTTTCATTGCTACACCGTTGACCCCAGCCATTAATCTTCACGAAAGAAGGGTAGGCTGTAATGGTAAATAATTTAAGATAGCTAATAATAACTTTATTTATCGTCCTTTGGAAAAAAATATACAGTAGACTTACATGTAAAATAAACATATATCAAAACGCATGAATTAAGACTTTAAATGTACACTTAATAGGTTTTATGATTCTCTTTGAATTAGTCTTTTTGTTCTAGGTATAAATGAGTTCATATGTCTTTTAGTGCCTGATATTGGTATTTTTACATTATAGCTCTGAATCCGCTCCACATATTTTTTTTAACTTGGTAGAGAGTTTCACCCTGGCCTGCTGATTACTTTTGTGCAATAAAAAAATTGGGGTCACCGAGTTCGTTTGTCAGATATGAGCAACTAAAGCCAAAATAAGGGTGTCTTTGCAAGGTTTTCCTGTTGCCATGGTAACTTGTTACGCCACAAAAATGACTGGACCTTGTTTAGTAATAATTTCCATTTTACATGGTACCATAACATTGCTGATACGTGATGAAGTGTTGTACTGTCAATCCTTCTAATAACATCCAAGGTCTCTTGAAAGTGTTGAAACCGGCTTGAGTCACCTTAATTATTAGAATTTCTGCTTCTCACCTGGCTTAACAGCCTCTCCAACTGTAAGCGCAGTAACGATCAAAGCTACAAAACAGACGTCCATTACGATAACCTAGTGTCAAATTGTTGGGGTACCTAAAAATTGTCAAAGGAAGGAAAAGAGAAGAAAGATGCAAATGTTTTAGATTAAAATTGTCCACAAACTTATTCCTAATTAATTACTCCTTAGCGTTAAAGTTCTTTGTATTTGCTTCATTGGCTTGAAGGTCTAGTTCAGTTTTGGTTGCGACATCAAAGTACAAGCAACATACACCATCCTACCTTGATAGGAAAAAAGACAAGTAGTAACGATAAATTAATGTTTTTGAGTATGTTGGGGTGCTTATGCTTGCGTCGTTTGTGGAACCAAGCTTTAAGAACACATATCGGAGGGTCACCTTTGCCTGGTTTGAGAATTCACCACAGGCGCTACTCTCCCTATGGAAAGTGTGAGCAGAAAATTCTCCAAGCAGTTCTTCTGCCAAAACCAAGAAGTCAGTCACTTTAAGCAATGCCCTAGTTTTCTATGCCAGGCGGATCCTCTTTTTATGGTTATGCAGTAGTCATGGCCACACTTGCCTACCAGGCGCTCAAAACCACTGTGACAGATTTCGAGGGAATCCAGGATCCATTTCAGTGGGACGCGTGAATTTGGAATCCGGAATCCACGACTCAGGATCCGGATCCACTACTCGGGATTCGGGATCCTCGGGTAGGGATCTGAAATCCGAGGGCCACCGGGATTCCTTTACATAGTCGATTTGGAGCCCATTTGAACTGCGGACGTTTGATGAAAGCCATATCACAATTATTTTTTTGTTAGAGAAGTCGTGCAAGTTTTAATTAATAACCGAAAGCCAAATCAGAATTTCTTTTTGATTAGAGAAGTCTTGCCTTTAACAAATAAAACATGCACCTTGGGTTTCAGTGGAATCGAACTGAGCAACTGTTCTTGTTTATTATTCTTATCACAATAATTTTGAGTAATATCCCACTACAAGACCTAATGATACTATGCGACAATCCTCTGTTGTTACTATGAAATATTTCATTTGAATCAAAACATTCCAATGCAATGGTTAAGTTGTTTTATTTCGCTAAAACTATGTAATTCAATCAAGTTTATCGTGGATGTTGCAATTAAAAACGGCAGAATAGTCTTGAACTGCCTAGAATTAGAAACCTGATATTTGGAATGAGACTAAACTTACCAGTTATTGTTTATTAGACACTAGCAGGGGTTTTCGGCAAAACCTCTGAAAGGTTTTGGATCCATTCTTGCGTACGGCCATATTAAGATTGGGATTCCATTGTCAACTTGGAACAATTAGATCATCTCGCTTGACTTCCTCAACGCAAACATACGAGCCACTTCAATTAGTTGCTGCAACAGGTAGACTCATTTATATGTTAAGCTGGCCACCTGAGCGTTTTTGCTGATGAGATTGTAATTTTTGATCTTTTAGTGAAAAGAGGAATTAAAGGGATCAACGTTGTATTCTAAGCAGCACTTTGCGCACAAGGAAAGATAATAGACTCTATAAAGGCTAGCAGATTTAAGGTGGGAAGATCCTAAAAGAGGAAACGATATCAATGCGGTTCTAGTCGAGTGGCTCATTGGGGTTCGTTTCGATTAATTGAGACTACAATCACCAGCATTTTATGCAGCATGAAAAACCTATTTTTCGTGAGCCATTGTAAGACCGTTTGATAGCCTCAAATCATTTTGCATTTTTTTTCGCTCAGGAGTCAGAAAAAAACCCGGGGTTATCTTCCATTTTGATTACTCCATTTTGGAGTAAAAAGTAACATTACAACCCCTTCCCTGGCCAATCTCTCCACAGTTTCAGCGATCCGCTGTCATATGCTCCTTTCAAGCAGTGCGTTAAATAATCGCATGCGGCTTTGTCTGTTGTTCAACTACGTGGTTTGTCAATGTCAGTTAAATGTTTGACACTACACCAGATAAATGGGGTTAACAAAGTTTAACTTCCGACTGCTGGAGCAGAACTCGCTTTTCAGCCAAAAAAAAAATTGCTTTATGTATCGAAGTGATTTTAAAAGTTATGAAATTTCAAGGCATTTGCACTGCAGAATGGACACGAAATGAAAGTTAGAATTGCAAATGATCAACTGCGATGATTATATATTGACATGTCTTTTTTCAATATATTTTTTCTTTATATTTTTCTTTCAAAAAGATAGAGAAAGTGTCACGAATAGAAATTATCGTGTCTCTTCTGAAGATGCCCTTAAAAAAGCCTGTTTGAAATGATCAATTCAAGTGCTACCCACATTAACGCCTCGTAGTCTGCAGTTAGAAACTCTCCCTTCATTTCATCTGATATTATTCCACCTTTGCAGAAAAGTACTTAGCGCTGGAAAATTGAATGACACGAAAGATATTTTCAAGAAAACGTTTCTCAGGGTGGGGTGGGTAGGAGGGGGGGGGGGGGGTGAATCCCCTATTCAAATAGTAGGGATGCACTTCATAGCTCTCCGCACAAAATGTGTGTATTGCTGCCGCTTTATAATAGGGTGTTATAGACTAGGGCAGAGTCGTCGCGGTATCTACTCTGGGCCCTTTAATTTTCTGCGAACCGAGATCGTTTTTATCACTACGACTCGCAAAAATGTCTGCGCCGGTCAATCTTTGTTTTAGAATTTCAGTGTACGTCTTCGGACGCGACACTGAGAAAAGGCTGGTGTAAGGCCCTGCTACACGTGACAACAAATGTGGCATTTCGGCATTTTTAACTGTTAAAATACCACCACAAATTTACTGCTCCGTAAGGATGATTTTAATGATTATATGTAGTGATTGGTATAACCAATATCATCATTAACAGTAATAAAATAAGATTGTATCATATGCTCTATAAATCAAAACAGATACAATTGTAAAACGATTGAAATGAATGAGCATCTTTCCTTTCCTTTTTTATTGTTTTTTTTCGGGCGTCGGGTTTTCTGCCAAAAACCTCATTTTTACAATTTTAATTGACTGTCTCAATTATTTACTGTTCTAGCTCTGGGGAAGTTTTATTTTATGACCCGTGGTGTCTTCGATACTAGACTTGACAGACAGGTCGAAGCTCATTACATTACAGAATGGTGGTGAAAGTGATGTTTGGAATGAAATTTGGAATGTATTTGACTTCGTCGCCTTGCTTTATCCCATGCGTTCAAGTGGTTCCGTCTATACCACTGGTTTAAGCGGTTTCGTTTATCCCACGGGTCTTCTTGTAAGGCAGTGCTCCGTTTCTGACAGTATGCCATATTGAAGTTTCCTCTCTTAACGTTCATCTGCAGCCGTTGTCCGCCAATAATATTCCCCGCAGGTTGGTACCGTCCAACCACGTACACGCATTTGTATTCAGGAAATCTGGCATTTTTCCCCACTGCAAAACCAAGTCCGAGTTTTCTAGCTCCTGACCATACGATCTCGGTGAAATGTCCGGTACTTGGCACAGCATTTGGTTTATCAAAGTTGTACTGGCAGACCTCGTCGTACCTAGAACGAAATTATCGAATCTGATCGGTTATCAACAGCCCTAATTTCAGCATTAATATGACTATCACATCTTAGTGGACAGTTTGTAATTGGACACCCTGTAATTGGACAGTTGTACGCGTCATCAAGCGCGGGCTAATTGACTTGGATCATTTATCTTTTTTCAGACTATTAAAAAAAGATATTAAAGAAAAGTTGAGCAGGCCAAGCTATCAAAACTTTATCACCGTCATCTTCTCGTATTTTGTAATAGTCACGATTAATTGATAATAGGACTTCCTGTCGTACAATTCAGGGAGTAAGCGTGTTCGGCCTATTTTGAAATTTCTTGCTGGATTACTCCCTTAATTTACCGTGAAATTGTACTCCATTTAGTCTTATTGCCATTATTAATAACTTTATTACTACTCTTTTTAAGTCCTAAGGCTATCATATATGCATAGAAATACGGCTAATTAGATGCACTAACATTCTGATAAGCACCGCATATCAAGTGTTCCCTTACCGGTCTGAACTCCCTAACTTCAAACTGAGTCGTATCAAGGAATACAAATAATTTACGTCACATTACCCCCTAAAACTTTTTTCTCCTCGAGTAAAGATAAACAACCGCATTTACCCTAACCTAAAAATAACGCTAAAGGAAACCCAAAACGTTCCAGGTCGCTGGAACTAGGCAGCAAAACTCTTAGACTTATCGGGACACCTCGTGTTGGATATCAACAAATTCTACATGCTGCTAGTTAAATGAACTTTTTAGACCTAAGTAAAAATTATCATTCATTAAGGTGAAATATTATATATAAGAGATAAGTTTGTCTGACGATTTGGTCACATTTAATGTAGATTACGACATATTGACGTCATACTGCTAGCCTAGTTTCTTTCGGCAATGAGGTCGTCTGGTCAAGCATCAGCTAAAGAGCAAGGGTGCTCCTCTGTGATTGGTCCACAAGAAAAACTCCACATGCTTCCCCTATTTAAAATGGCCGACACGTTCAATTGAAATGTCTCGCCTTAGTTTACTTTCCGCCTCTCTCAATGTTGCTTGCATAGTAGGAGAAATCCACGGTGCTTATTTCTTGCGTCGAATAAGAAAAAAAAAAAGGGAAAGGGAGACTGAAATAAAATGGTTTCAAAATATTTATTTATAGCTGTGTATACATGAAAGTTAGTGGCTTCCCCATGAAACCCAGTGATGGAAAAAACTTTTGTTAGCCACAATTTCTATCTTTTTAATACCCAGGCCCGGTTATTCGAACAAAGTTTGACATAGATGGTGGTTTTGAACAATCATTTTACTTATAAGATCTTTCTACAAGTGACCTTCAAGCATATAAATACCTTTTCGTTTGTTTTTGCCTTGTCGACTTTAATTGTGCAATAACTGATCTTTATAATCTAGGTGTGATCCAAATGCGAATGATTGGGGACAGGGTTATGTTAAGCTGGTTGAAGTTTTTTAAATAAACCCCTCTTAGGCACAATGGCTACCTTACCATCTCTTGGCTACATTCTTTGCCATTTTTAGGATTCTGCCATAGCTTAGAGGCCCGCTTAGTTTAGGGGCACAAGACATTCCGATATTTTCACCAAGTCTCTTTGTGGCCAGAATTGTACTTTTTTGATGTTGTAGAATTCCTTTGGAGGCAATTTCTTGAGCGAATGTTTGGGCATCGCATGTCATTTGTTCATCAAGATGAAGAGGAGGAGATGCGTGAGTTCGTCGGTAAGTATTGTGAGATTTCAGAATCTCTTTGGCCATGAGTTTGGTGTCCACTGGAATAGAAAAATGGAGATCAGCTATAACTTTATTCATTTATCAGGATCAAAATTCGCCAGCTTCGCAGTAATTGTGAGAATGCCAGCTACGTTTCGACATTTCAGTCCCAATGACGTATTGCTCATTTAAATTTTTTTAATGTTGAGAAACAAGCAACTTGATGGACTTCTCACTTGCCTACTTGGCGCTGTTTAATTCTGACGTGTTATCGACTAAATGAACTTATTAACAGTGTAAACTGATTTGAGTATCAAGTACTAAGTTTCTACCCCATATGAACCATATCCCTACTGATGGAATTGGGCCCACACAAGGACTCTGAACAGGGTGGGAACCCACGACCTTCGGGTTAGATCACCGCTTATCTACCGACTGAGCTACAAGGTCAGACGGGAGCAGGACGTGGGAACTGAAGATCTTAAAGTCACGGCAATGAAGATGTACAAGTAGAAGGAAGGATTACGTCTTTTAGGCTTGTTATGCCTGCGTGACTTATTACCGTTGATTGGTTTTTCACAGAAAGGCTTTGATAGAAAGCCAGGCAAGTTAGCTTTAGTAGGACCAGTACTGGGCTGGTTAGTCCTTGGGATAGTGGTCTTGGGACTTGTTCCTACAGTTGTTGCAGTTTTCACGGAAGCCGATGTACTTTGAGGAAGGGAAGTGGTTGGAGTCGAAGGCGAAGTGATTGAAGTCGAAGAGGAAGTTGTCGCCAGAGTAGACGGTCCGGATGTTGACACGGTTGCAGTAGTCGAGCCTGTAGTGGTAGCAGTGCTAGCTTGAGTCGAGGACTTCGCGGGGGTTGTTGCTTTAGTTACTGCGCTTGTTGGATGTGTTGTGACAGCTGAGGTAGTTGGACCCGAAGTTGTCGAAGATGGAAGCGTGGAAATAGAACCCGCTGGACCAACCGTAGTGGGACCGGTTGTAGATGGAGGAGCGACTGATGTCGGTCCAGTCCTCGTAGTTGCTGCTGAAGACGAACCCGCCGTGGGGACCGTGGTCGGTGTTTGAACAGAAGGAGTAGTAGCAGAAGGGTCTCCAAAATGATTAGTGCCTTGCAAGGTAAGATCCAGTTTGACTTTGCCGTTTTTGAGATGTGCAGTCCCTTGAACATTGAAACCAGGACCTGAGGCTGCCCCTTGTCCTAAAGATAAATAACACCTCGGCATTGATTACTTTCCTATGTTAAGTTAGCTTTCTTATCGACTGTCATGGGATTATAACCCAATTTCTAATCTAAGTTCTCTATTACCAGTCTAGATATTCCATTCACACCAACAAGACATGTTTAATTAACCTGGGTTTGACAAAATGAAACAGAAACATGTAGGAATGGCTTTTACATGAGATTTAGTTGAGTTTCAATATATGATTTGATCTGTGCCAAATTTGTAGTCGACAAAAATCAGTATACATGATTTAAAAAGAAAACATTGAAGCCGTGTTTAACTAAACATGTTCAATAGCCCTTATTCCAAAGAGGCCATCATTTAAAAATTCTTTTGTTTGCTTGCAAATTAGCCCTTGTTGCTTCGTTCAAGGTTAAATATTCTTTTGAATTTCACGCTTAAGAACGAGGCAACGAGGGCTACTTTGCAAGCAAACAAAAGAATGCTAAAAAAAGACTGCCACTTTGGAATAAGGTGTATACATGGTTACGATTTGGTGTGAAGGAAGCATTACTCCTTGACAATTTATTAACTGATTATCAATCGCCACAAACCTCTTAAATCAACGGTTCTTACCGGGTGCTTCATATGAGGCGCTGATGTTTAAACCATCTCTTAAATTTTTGACCACAGTTTAGTCTGAGTACATTTGTTTTTGAATCTCTGATTCCCTAACTTAGCTCCAAAGAAGTGACCAAAATGGTAGCAAATTAAAACTACGATAAAATAAATGTAAAGTAGAAACATACTTTGGGCCTTTAAGCCAAGTAGGTTCTTGAAAACCTTAGGTTTAGCACGCATTACTGTGTTCCTTGGATTTAAACCAATGTCCAGATCGTCATTCCATATCTGTGACTTCCATTTCTTGCCGAACCAGCTCAATCTTTGCAAGGCCTCACTTTGCGATGCAAGGGAGAGGAATAACAACCAAAGAACTTTCATGACTAATATGTCAAATGAAGGAAGATTTCCTGGAGATTAGCCAATTAAGAGAATTAGATAAGTAAAGTAAAAAAAGGTTGTTTCTGGTAATAATGCTGAAAATGATCTTGATATCCTTACTTAAATGGGCAGTTGAAGGAAGCAACCAAGAACTGCTAAATATCTGCCACTAGTTAAAATTTTTTAAAAGTTTCCTTCACGGTCTTTCGAAAGAGATTGATATTGTTGGGTCGCTGGTATAAAAATATTAGTTTTACAAATAACAAAAATATGAATATCTCCCATGGATTCCTTTTGAAAAAAAAACACCGTAGCTATTTGAGTTTAGGACAAAAGACAACGAAATTCAATGTTTTCTTGTCTCATCACAAATATCACATGACGCTGTGGCCACTGAATTCAACATGCCAAGTAGTAGAGTTAACATTCTTCATGGACAGTAAAAAGAAAGATAACTACACTAACACAAGTTTAGTTTTCGGCGATGAAACCTATCATACTAAATCGCTAAAATCGCTGGAAACTTGTTAAATAAACCTTATACTCGTGTAAGACGTTGTTCACAACTTGTGTGTCGTCGGGCTTTGCCAGAACTAAAAAATTGTGAAATATCTATGGAATTCGGAGAGTTAAACACCCTTTTTTTCGTCTACTTTCCAGTCACCCAAACAACTCAACACACGCAGAACCTACCTATAGCTCTCTGCCTGTGACAAACCGTGGTGTGATTTCCAGCACGGGATATTCAGTTATGGGCAGCAATTGGCAATGGAACGCTTCTGTTGGGGAATGTACTTGTGGCAAAAGGGAACGCCCCCTGTGTGGTGGCGTGTGTGTTAAATCAAAACAGGGCGTGTCAGTTATTTGGTAATAATGAGTTCACTCACTATGAATAATGTGGAAGTTTTTCTTTAAGGACATTACGTTGTCTGTGGATTTTCTGCTGGGTATTAAGAGCCTGGATATGCAGCAAAGAACGCACTGTTGTGGAGTACTTGTTGTGCTAAGCATGTGAAGTATTTTAAGATGAATTGAAATTCAAATTCTTCTTTCATAGTATTTGATCAGACTACCGGTTTAACAACTCTTGCAAGCTGATATGCGTTAAAATGTGCTTTATTAATTAATTCATGACCTTAACTGACCACCATCAGAATTCGAACGATAAAATTGCTAAAACATGTTGTCCTTGATAAGTCCCTGAACTTCTTATTTCTTAAAGAAGATCACTTCCTCCTTCAAAATCTCGAAGACTAACAATTTGATATATCCAGTTACTATGGTAGTCAAAAAAAGCTTAAGAGTGAATGTCCCTAAAAATCAAAGAAAATTAAAAAAATGTGGCCACGATCAAAAAATCGATTTCGCTCAGACTTTATCAGTTTGAAGTCCTAGGTAACTAACTAAAGGGAATCAAGCTAGTTTTTAGAAATATTTCATTTAACGGCAGAAAACCACGAAAAATGGTTATCGCACCGGAAGCTCATATTTCACTCCGTGAGAATCCGAAATTTCACACTTTTCAGCTCCTTGCTACACAGACGTTTACATCGCTGTAAATCTTTCTCAACTTTAATTGCATATATTTACTCTTCCTCGGACAAGACATAGTGGTTATTTTTATCTCTTGTTCTTTCCGAGCGAACTGAGCCCCGATTAATTAAAGACACTTTTCTTATCAGTTGAAAACTCAAAAATAATCCAAATCCAGCGAGGCAAAAAGCTGACCGGTAGTGTTTCAAATCTTCTGATATTTTAACCAAAGAGTGTCCAGTCATTGAGGTTTAGGTTTGCAGTTTCATTTATTTGGGATCTAGTAGCAGTTTTGAATGAACGCCTGTCAAAATTCGAGAAAATTACAATGCAGCGCCATTGAATTTACAACGTAAGCTGATGTAACACAATTCCCCCCATGCAAGGAAAAAACAACGACAACAAGAAAAGGCCAGAGACATCACAAAACGGGTTTAAATTGTTTGACGCCGGTGAAACGTTAGACAAACAGCACTTATCTTGACCATCGCGTTCAAGAGGAAGAAAGACAAGGAACACCAAACTTAAATCACACTCTAATCTACCCTGGCTCTCGCTTCGTTGTGTCACGCACGAACAAGTTGAACAACTTCGTTGCTAAAACAACAGTACAGACACGTAAAGTTATTGACTCCAAACCAGGTGATAGTTTAAAGTATCTGTATTGTTGATGTGCGAAATTTTTCTTTAATAAGATTGGATAAGCCAGTTAACATGTTGATGAAATCAAACCGCCCTAACAGACACACAAATTTATCACGGAAGAGCAACTTAATTCATGCCTCCTAAACGTAAATATTGCATCGGTATCTAAATAAACAAAGCACTTATCTCTCAATGAACAGAGTGTATTGCGGAGTGTTTCGCGACATATTCAAAAGCGATTTTGTGTTCATTCTTTAGATTCTCGGTGGAATTTCACTTGCATACCAACAAAGTACAACATGTAGTCAACCCAACTTCCGTCATACCGCTTTCCGGAACCTAAGGAGAAATGGGCCTATCTTGGCACGGTGTAGATATTTTCAGAAACCAGCTAACTTACACGTGCTGCTTACGAATATCTATCCCACTCGTCGAGCATCGTTATGGTTGGGTGAAGGTTAAATAGTTTAGAGTAACGTACGCAGTGTACAGAATTTGGCTCGGTTCCCGTGGGGTGGGGGCGGGTACTCCCAGAAAAATTGGGTGGAAGTGTGAAGCCCGCTTTCCAAAACCCGTACCCTATTTATGACCAAAACTTGTGATTTTCCCTACCCTATTTATGACCTGAGCAAAAATTCGATACCCTATTAATGACCGTTGCGGCTGGCACGGTTACTCTAAACATAATTTATGAAGGGCTTTTGATGATCTTATCGATAATGATGAAAACGTAGCTTCTTCTTAAAAAACATACTCAATTCAAGACTAAAGTGCAAAAACCATACCCTGTTTATGACCAAAATGGCCAAAATCGATACCCTATCTATGACCAAAACGGCTGAAAAGCCATGCCCTTTGGGGCGGCAGATACCTATATAGCCCATATAAGGGAGTACCCCCCGGGGCTCAGTCACTGTAAGGTTCTATGGAAAGCTCACCTCACCTCACCTCACCTATTACCTACTAAATAATCGCATAAATGTAAACAGGTGATTTAATTCTCTCGGTTTTACGAGGCACAGCTGCATTCGTCCACAAGCTGAGACAAACGACTGATATACGGATTCTTTCGTCTTTGCGTTATATCGGAGACATCCAAGCCCAGTTCAATGCAAATGCTACGCAACATGTCCACACTTAGCGACGTCGGTTTCTTCTTGCACGCTTGCATGAGTTCACAGATATTGTAGCCTGACGAGGATACAATTGGGTGCTGAAGAGAAACCTCCCTCATCACACGCGCACAGATTTCCGAATGGGTCGTCTGCGCCAGCGCTGCCCTGTTATCTTCTCCTGGGACGTCGTCGTCTGAATCTCCACGGTTCACTGTACTGGGAGCCAGCCTTTTCTTTGCTGCCAGTCGTGAGAAGAATCCAGTGATTTGCTTTCCTGTTAGAACTTGTTCTGGTTGAAAACGACGAACTCCCAACTCGTCCCTTGCAGATCTCATTAATTTTGAGACCTCACTCGGATCTGCTTTCCTTCCACTTTGCTCGCCAATTTCAAATTGCTGTTTCAAAAATTCATTCTGTTTCTGCGTAAAACGAGCCTTCTTGGTGGTTGTCTTTAGAGCCCATCCCATTGGAAGGGGAGTCAAGCATTAGCTCTGTCCTTCACATTGTAACTGTACAATGGGAATCCTACTACCTTCATCCATTAGCTTTGAAGCGTAAACTCGTTTTGCCTTGTCATACAGTGTTTCCTGTTCAGGGAGTCGTTTGTGTTTACCCGTGTCCAGATGTGCTTGTAGCGATGTAAAATGGCTGTAGGCTTTTATACATCCTTCCTCGGGGCACGGGAAAAGAAGTGAAGCTTGATCATTTTCACTATCATCATCATCTTGGTCTTGACTGGTGGTCTCGTTGGTTGCTTCTGGATCCCGTTTAGATGATCTCTTTACATGCCTGTGTCTCACGCTCTTGAAAGATGGCGTGGTCTGCGATGGGGGATCAAGCACTTCTAGAACTTCCGGGATCTGCAAAACGCCCTCAAATTGAGACCACGGTATCAACTTCACTGGACCCACATTGAACGCTCTCCACGCACGTATTCCGCTCTCTTCATACTTGAAGTTGTTAAGCAAGCTAACACCCTCCCATTTGACTGGCGGAGTAATTGACGTATTAAGTGAGACGTAACTAGCTTTCGCACGAGACTCTGGACCAGACTCTATGGCAGTTTTCAGCTGCACAGCTGTTGTCACATCATGACCCTCGTTAACATATCTTCCTACATCTCCCTTAATAGTTGCTGCTTGACGGTCGCAGACTCCTTTGCCGCCTTGAGGGTCGGAAAAGTCGTTCCGTTCTACAACCACCCCAGCGATGTCACCTGCTAGTTTAGCTGAAACGATTGTATACCCGCTGTGGTAACAGCCCGCATTATCTTGCTTGTAATAAGCTCTTTTTCTGGCATTTCCCTCTTTAGTGAGGTGAGGCAGTCCTGCATTAAAGATACCACGACGGCACTGTCTTGTGAACAGTTCTGAAAGACATGTACAAATGTTTGAGACTCAAAGTGCTCGCTTTCTTCCGACTTTCTGATTGCAACTGTAATATGCCATGGTAACCCACCCTTAGCAAACCAGTCCGACTGCGGCTCTCGAAATTTCCGTGGCATGTATTTCATCGCCCAATCCTGAACAAGGAACACATCAGATTTGCTCTTGATTTTAGCTAAGACAGAACATTTGGCTTGATCCTGGTGAACGGAGCGCAACTGATGGGATTTCCAGATTATGAAGTTATTTGTTGCTTGCTTAATAGTGTGCAGCATGTCCTCCTTCTCCTCTTCATTGCAAAGTGCATGAGAACACTCACTTTCCAAGGTAGTTAGGACTTCCTGTAACTGGCAGCACTGCGCGCATGACTCATTGTGTGGGTGATCGCAGCAGGCTTGAAAGTCAGAGTCTGTTGAATCACTTAGGGCGTAAGTCCTACAGTGATCAGCAATGCTCGACGACTCAACCACATGGACCCCGTCCCCCTCATTCTCCGAATTAAGCGTCCTTCGAATAAAACCCACGTTCCATTAGGTGTTTACGTCTGATACTAACTTTCAAATAAAATATAATAAAAATAAAAATATAGTACAAATATCCAGCAAGATCACAGTATTTTTACTTTGGGAAAGTAGTTCACAAAACCTGCTGTGGATCATGTTTCTCCCATTTTCGTGAATTTCTTCTGCCAAACCTCATACTAAATTTTGTAACGAAATAAATACCTTGTAGTCACTCTTAAGGTCTTGCTTTGATGAGCGCAGCTGTTGCTTCATTTCTCTCGCCCAGACTTCCGTTTTACCACAGTCAACCAGTTTATCGACCAGTTTGTCCAAGTCATCAAATGCCTCGGTTCCTTGGGCGGAAAAGTTATCAAGTCCTTGTAAAGACTTCCTAACAGACGCTGAACACTCATCCAAAACTCTATGTGGTGTTCGCTTGCTCATGGGCTCAAAACCTCTTTCACTACAGTATTGTTGGTACTGTTGAACAATACGTTCAGGTATCATCATTCTGATCACGTTTGGGGTCTTAATAACCTCACCAGTTGATAGCTTCAAAAGCCTTTCGCCAAAAGGAACATCATGAAGAACATGCGGACTTGTGATGAACGAAATGAAATCTTCTAATTTTCCTTGGTCAACTTTCATCCTCCGGTATTCATGGCTTGAAATCGGTTCTGCTCTCCCGTGTAGCAAGGTATGGTGTCGAGCTATGTTATAGCGGTAATTGGTGACTGTTGGGATAAACTCCTGCACCTCTTTGAAAGACAACTTGTCAGACAGGATTGAGAGTATTTGCCGTCGAGTACTCCAGTGCTGAGCGTTTAAGTAACTCTCGGCAAACGCTTCAAGAAGCTCTAGATCCTTCCGACTTTTCCCACCAGTTGTTCTTAGATAACCTTTGCGCCCACATAATTCATCCCACAAGCATTTTGAGTCTTTTGGAGCAAGGACATCTAGAACTGCTGAAACGCACTGCTCGGCTTTTCTCACATATCGGCGCTTAGAACGGCTTTGTGCTTCATTCCACGGTACTGACAGTACGTGGCGCACTGGGCTGATGTCTCGAACCTGTAGAAAGCGGTTGAGCTGTTTCCTGGACTCGTCTTGAACGTCGGTTTAACTATCTTCACTTTCCTGTGAAGCCTCGTCTGGTACATAAAAACTCTCTCGTTTAGACTTGGCTTTACATTCAGTATCAGTGGCCGGAATGGAAAAAGAAATGTCTCTATCAGTTTCATGATGGACCTGAAGTGCGAAAAAGGAAAGAAAAGTTTTGAATTCCATGTGCGACGCTAGAGGGGGAAGGGGGAGGGGAGGGGGGCTGGTGGGTGGAGGCGGAGAAGGTATTTTTTCTTTTGTCTTAGGTATTTTTGTCTTTTTAGGGTCTGTTTACACAAAGAGAGGGTTCCTCGGCTAACCGAGTTACCCGAACAACTGAGCTACCCTGCATGGAAGAGCCAATTTTTCATACGTTCCGTTAGAAAACACATTGGAGCGTTTACATGCCAGACAGGGTGACCCGACTAGCCGAGGCGAGAAGACGGCTAAAGTAGCGTTATACTCCAAGGCAGCCTTCAACGTGAACTGCCTCTAGTAACTACGATCAATTAGTAGAGTGAAAAGTAATAGCCCAATACACTGAAAAGCAGCTGCTAGCGGAATGAGTGATTAAAAATTTACACTTACTACCTGTTTGTCCGTCATCTGGTTTGTTGTGCTTAGCGGCCGCTATTTTTAGTTAATGAGATCTTCGTTTATTTTTATACTCTGATTTCACATTTCTATTTCTTATTTTAGCATTTTATTTAGGGCTACATACTCACCAGGTTTAACTCGCTCAAACTATCTGCGATGTTTGTAACTTCTTCTGTCATATGTCCTGTCTCAGGTACCTGTTCTTTAAACACGCTGAGCATCTTTCTACATTTTACGCAAATTCCTTCCGAAAAAAAAAAAAGGGCGAACGCTGTTAACACCACAGAAATTATCCCAAAGACGCGTAATTTTAGATGGAGCCGTACCAAATTTAACTGTAGCTATTTTTGAAAACATAAACAAATACAATTGCGAAAGGCTGATGGTGCGATGAAGGATGAAAGGGGTGAGGGAAAAATAGAAATGTGATATGTTTTGCTCATTACGAACATTTTTGTTCCATCAATGGAAACTTTGGAAATCCAACAAAATGGAAATGGAAAATCCAACAAAATGCAAGGAGATTATTTTCCGTAAGAAAGGTTTCAGTCAGGACATCGCGCCAGTTAGTAATATACCGCAGTGCGCAGAGTTACCCATATTAGGTGTTACTTTCCAACAAAATTGTAAATACAGTAGTCACGTGCGCGCGAAGGTAATTAAGGCGAACAAGTCATTATTATTCGTATTAGGATCTTTACGTAAGGAAGGAATGTCCCAGGAGGAAGTAGATCACCTTTTTCACGCAATAGTTTTACCAAATTTTTCTTACGCTCTGTCGGTTTATGGTGCCTCAGATTCCGACCTTTCTGTAAAACAGAATTTCTTAGACCGGTGTATGAAAAGAAAGTTATACATGTATACGTCCAAGAATGTAAATATCAGGGACTTGCTAGAGAAGGCGGACAAGACACTCTACAAAAAAAGATCGAATGTCCGTTCTTCCAGTTTTTACCTAAGGAAAAGAAAACGAGGTACAATCTTAGAAATACGTCAGTCTCTGTCCCTTGGATCCACACTGACAGATTTAAGAACGTTTTTATTAACAGAATAATTTTTAAATATGATATGTAAATAGTTCCTAGAGTTTATATTTTTTCTTTCTTATTAATTGTAACTTAGGATATGTATTTTTATCTTAAGAAATAAAGATTATTATTATTATTATTATTATTATTATTATTTAATCGTACCCAAAGACTGGAGTTTTGCTTTATATCTGGTTAGACTGCTTTTATATCAGAAGCCGGTACGTAATCCTTAACACAGCGCGAGCTGCTAACGGAATACGCGGTGTCTGACATTTGCAGGAATACGGGCTCTGATAAATGATGGCAATCAATTGCCTATTAGTTCATCAAACACTTCATCACTTACCTGAGCCCACAGGGACAAACTGATTTGTAAGTTCCAATAACTTGACGGAATGGGACAAATTTATTCCTTTTTGCATTGTTGGGACTTTCCGAAGGTCCTTGCAGTGACCCGAAACAACTTCCGGTACGCTACATAAACCACTTGGCCTTCGCCAACCTATGCCCAATCGCGCCCGATGAGCGGGACAGATGGTCATTTCCAAGAAGTTTGATGGCTTTTCAAAACACCCGCATCTTGCCAAGATAAGTTCCACTTCAGTTTCAACGCCGGAAAATTTCAAGGACTTTTTGTGTTTTTTGATCTCCTTATTACATTGGGTGAGTGGTATGATGGAAGTCGAAGAACTACTGCGTTCGTCCGCGCCACAAATTCCACCGGCAATATTGAAGAACGAACACGACATTTTTAATCTGTACTTCCCAGTAATAACCTTGGTTTCTTCCGAGGTAAGTGCGTTGTTTATTTAGATCAAGAAGTAACATTTACTTTCCATGGGAACAATTACCCTATTGGCTTCCACGACGACATACAGTCTCACACACGTAATGAAATTAATTAATTTGGGTCCGATTTCTAATCTGACCTTTTTTTATTTCTTTACTTTACCACTTTTAATAGGAAATTCTATCATATTAAAGCAAAGTCTCACATCAGCAACTAAGATAGTTTTACTTATGACTGATTTGACGCAACAGATTTAAAATATTTGCGAATTTGATCGTGCGCGACAAATCATGGGAGAATAAAAGTTTCGTGTTTCCCTCACTTTTTTCGAGTTAGTTTTTCATGATCGATATAGATACATTTTATATAACGAAGCAAAACGTAAAATGATTTAACCGTCTTGATTGCGACGTCTCTGACCCAAATTTGTTTTTCTATTTTGGGGTGAGTTGCATTAGCTCACATTGTAAATTTCACTGGCGCTGAAATGAATTTTCTCGAATTTTGACCGGCGTTCATTCAAAACTGATAGTAGATCGCAAATAAATGAAACTGCAAACTTAAACCTCAATGACTGGACACTCTTTGGTTAAAATATCAGAAGATTTGAAACACTACCGGTCAGCTTTTTGTCTCGCTGGATATAGATTATTTTTGAGTTTTCAACTAATGAGGAAAGTGTGTTTGCTTAATTGGGGCTCAGTTCGCTCGGAAAGAACAAGAGATAAAAATAATCACTATGTCTTGGCTGAGGAAGAGTCAATATATGCAATTAAAGTTGAGAAAGATTCACAGCGATGTAAACGTCTGTGTAGCAAGGAGCTGAAAAGTGTGAAATTTTGGATTCTCACGGAGTGAAAATTTGAGCTTCCGGTACGATAACCGTTTTTCGTGGTTTTCTGCCGTTAAATGAAATATTTCAAAAAACTAACTTGATTTCCTCTAGTTACTTACCTAGGCCTTCAAACTGACAAAGTCTAAGGGATTTTGTTTTTTTTGACCCTGGCCACGATTTCTTTGATTTTTAGTGGCAATCACTCTTAATGGTCTCACTAATTAGATTCTATATTCCTTTCTGCTGCTCTAATATAAGGAAGTTCTCTGTTGCTTATTAATGGATTGCTCTGTTTTCCTTTTAGGTTGGCTATGATATTACAAATGCTCCCTCGTTACATTTATTTTTAAATCAAATG
>OX421447.1:58522056-58524556 GCA_949126865.1 Montipora capitata | reverse complement strand
ATAAATAAATTTACCTTTAATTATAATGATCTTCGAGGTATGAACTTTTCAACAGGTACCAGGTAACACGATAACACCTGTGGGCGAAAAGCTTATTCCTGTTTCAATTAAATGAGCGTAGGGGCGTTTTACGTTCTGGGAATCGAAAGACATCTTTTCAATGCAAAGGTATGGTCATTTGTGTCGTTATTCATCTTTTATAAAAACAGAAATGGTGCCGTTTACTACATATATACAAATGTCACAAATTAGTGAGAGATTTGGAAGATCAAGATCTTTCAATAATTGTAACTAATTATTGTTTTGTTTGTTCATGCATCCTTCGTGTGAAAAGACCTATCGTTATTTTTTTTAACCTCATTAAATTTCATTTCTTTTATTTTATTCCACTTTGTGTGTAAATCAAAAATAATACGTTCTTGATTGAATGACCACAATGACTAGTAGTCAACAACTCAAGACTGACGCTATTGTTACAGTACGGAAACTACCGTTTTCCATGCTGCTTTGGGAAGAGAAAATTTTTATCCATTTAAGAATGAAGGCTTTTTTCTGAGAATATATATCTTTGCTTGTCCGTTTCGTTCCCGAACTCTTGCAAATTATCAATAATTTTTACCTCGCTCTCAGAGTGGGGCCAGGTGCCAAGTTTTTCTGTCATTCACTTTGAAACTAGGACCGTTTCCATCTCAAAACAAAAGTACTCGCACCCAATTTTAAAAAGAGACCAAGGTACCCCTTATGTCTCATGTTAATTAGCATATTCTGAACTCTTCTTTCCCAATCAAGGTACAGATATCAACGACATCTCATTTAGCCGCTTTTCTACCTAAACCTTTCCTCCACAGCAGTATGTGGGTTGTGCGTGTCCTCTTGCCCGTCTCTATCTTAATTTGTTTGGCTTCAAAGAAAGCTGTTGCAGGTACCTAAATTCATCTATGACAAACTAATTTTTATTTATGGTGTTGTATTATGAATCGGAAAAATAAAACTTTTTTACTGACGAAGTTTCCACACAGCAGGACCTGAGACTGCTAAGAAATAGCGAAACGTAGGAGCAGTCAACGTCAAGGTTGAGATAAAGGAGAAAATTGGAAAGTTACTCTCAGCGCGGAAAGGATTCGTCAAAAAGTTGGATAGGTCGACTGAATAAGAATATAGCTTAGAAAGTTTCATATATGACTGTAATATATGCTTTCATGACTTTGGTTCAAAGAGAATCGAATTATGCTTTCGAGGAGCAGTCAAATTGATATACAGCAAGAGTGAATTAGATTCTTATGTTATGGGTGAGCTCCCGAGCACAGTCAAACTAAATGAGTCTATTTTTAGAATACCCGTTCCCGCGAAAATTATTGTCATTTCCCTGAAAAAGAAAACAAAACATGGCATAAGTAGTCACGCGTGACATGGCTTCTCCTGATTTGTTAAAGTGGCGCCCCTTTGTTTATTTTCCCACGCAAAGCGTATCTAAAAATATATCTATTTGTAACTGTGCTGGAGCAAGACCTCAAAGCAATAGAGAAACACTTTTATCTAATTTACTCTTGTATACAAGCATTCACGAGGGTGACATTTGTGATAGCTCAAAAAACGTTGGAAAGATCATCGCAGTTATTTGAGCAACTTTAGCAATTGCAAACGACTGAACCCAAAGAAATCCAGGCTTGAATGGGACTCGAACCCAGGACCCTGCGATTGCGCTGCATGTGCTCTACCAACTGGGTCAATCACGAGGTAAACAAGATGATTTTTCATCAGACTGTAGGCGAATCTTTGCTCACGTCATTATTTACAATTTGTCTCATTAACTGATATAACTGACAGAAAGCATCATGCTATTCACAAATTGACTTCAAAAGGTAAAAGAACGTGTTAAACCAAGTTAAATCGCCAATTGTATGTCTTTTGGCTTTGATAACAAACGCGAGGTATTAGCCATCAAAAACTGATAAATCCCTGGGTGGCAAAGGCACTAAGGAGCCCATACATTTTTTGTAAAATTTCGTCATCTGGTAAATTGCGTTCATTATGCAATGGACTTTCAATATTCAGTAATGATTTTTTGGCTGATAGTTGAAAAAACGATGGGCTTATGGAAATGAACAGAGATTCCCCTAGCTGTACGGAAGTTTCATATATTTGGACTGCGGAATAGAATGAAATGGAAGTTGGAAATTAATTAAAAAGATGACCGTTCCTTTTCTTCTTTCGAATGGTTTTCCTATATATGCCTTTTGTGTTCATGAAGAGTAATCTATCGCTGTAAATTAACACTGTCTAATCTCGTCGTCGAATAGCTGATTTACCAAGGACTTTCATTGTCAATGGAAATGGCATAGAGGGTACGGGATCGTATAGTTTCGTCAATGGTCAAGCCAAGATAAACCTGGAATTGGTTTTAGCACCAGCTGCAGATAAAGCAGATGATGGCCGAGGTGCAGTTATAACTTCGCTTCCTTCAAACAATGGACCTAATACGTCACTTCCTCCGAATTCT
>OX421447.1:58504556-58514556 GCA_949126865.1 Montipora capitata | reverse complement strand
AATGAATTCTTTTGTTCTGTGGTTGGCAAATTTGAATATCAAAAGAAATTTGATTTCAATGTTTGTAAACAAGAAATGTCGCTTTAACGCCAGCAAAGATTCCCCTGTAGGAAACTTTACAAACCAATCAGAATTCTTAGTTTGCAATCGTCTTGCTCAACAATTTTTAGTAAATAGTCATTAAAGAAGTAAAGAAAAACCGTCAACAATACAAAACTCGCGTTACTATCAAGGCAGGATAAAAGAGGAAACATTTGTGGTTACCTTCTTTCCATAATAAATTTTGTGCCCTTTGTTCCTTAATAACGCATGAAATTCCTCATCAATATAATACCTCAGTTTCCATTTCAAAACTTAAGTCGTGAATGAGCCAGTCGTTGACCGTGAATTATGCTCTTTTCCAACACAGTTCGAAGATCTCGCATCGCGTTAACGACAAATGGCAACTGACGTCGGCCTTAAATTTGCGTTTTGCAAAGAATGAAAGAAACGCGTTTTGGTATAAGTTAATTTTTTGACTGTGAGGGTCTCCCAGGGGTTTTGAGGAAGAAGGAAATAACGGGAAGAGGGGAACATAAACCATTATAGGGATAAAAAAGCTGAGAACAAGTTTGGAAGTAATAGAAAGCTTTAGATTCTAGGACGAGGACGAGAGGCGAGTACGAGATTTGACTGCGCCCGTTTTTAGCGAAAATGCTTAGAAGATTTGTAACCAGGGCGATTAATCTTACTCTTTGTTAGCACCATAGGTTGCTCAGTTATTCCTTTGCTGGTAGCTGAGCCTTTTGCTGATCGAAAAATGCTAAACCTGATACCGTGTTGTTGAATTGTTTTGACACGACAACATTTTTGCAAATCCTCGTACTAAAATGACGACGGTATCCCGTTTTTGCCCCCAAAATGACGCTGGTTTGCGCGCGCCCACCGTTGTTCTATGAGAAAATCTCGTACTCGTAGTCGTTCTCGTCCTAGAATCTAAAGCTCTCTAATATCGGGAACAAGTGAACGCTGGCAATTTTTTAAAGGAGCAAGGAAACTCCCTGGGAGGCCCTCACCTTTGCCTCCAGCATAGTTACTGTGCCTCCAGATATCGAACAAATTTTCAAAGAAACAAGACTGCTTGGAATTGATTAAAGAACTTTTTCGGTTTTGTGACAGCCAGCAGTCTATCGTTTCCCGTGTGCCGTTTCAAATAAAGACGGTGTTGGATCTCTTATTGTTTTCTTCACATTTAAGTTTTTTACGATTTTAAGATTTCACATTCTGGCTGAGGACCTCCCTGCATTGGAATTAAAACCATTCTTACAACAAAACAGTACATCTTACATAATTTTAGAGTACTAGATGGGTAAGCAACGTTCGCCGACGTTATGAACGCGCTTATTTTAATTTGCATTACAGAATTTCTATTTTTGAAATGCGTGGAATCCTCGTTCGATATCTGAACTCTTTTGACATCAGACCCGATCGAGGGAGAGTATCACGTGGCACGTGACTGCAGTAGGTCGAATCGAAGTTTCCTTTGCTGACGTCAGTGGCGAATTCGGAGCCAACGTTCCCCAGAGGCCTGTAGCGAGCCACAATGAAAGTGCAGTTCATTCCAAATTTGGTTCCCATCGCTTTTCCCACGCCTAACTCTCGCGTCGCATTCCACACCAGCTGCGAGAAGTGGCCGGACTTGTCTTGATATGCTTGATTAAAAAAGTTGTGACTGCAAACCTCATCATACCTGAAACAAAGTTCAGTGAACCCGGAGCTCATCAAGGGGACTCCTTTTCTTCCATAATTGGCTTAGGAATCACCCCTTTCCCGAGTAGATTTATTTATAGAATGTCTCCCTTGGTATATCCAACACACCCACTGCTGTAAAATCTAATCTCCGTTGGGAGATTCAGCACGCCCAGCACGCCCACCTTTGTAAAAGCTATCTATCAAGATGCAGTTTGCTTAAAATCGTAGATGTATGTTTTTGACATTCGATGCCCCCCCCCCCCCCCCCCCCCCCACCCCCCATCCTTTTGTTTTTGATATTGTGGACATCATTTCGAGTCGCAAGAGGCGGAAATATGTTGACTCATTATTTGGAATCGATTAGATCACCGCTGCTCTACCGACTGAGCTACAAGGTCAGACGGTTCGGTCAGACGAACCGAAGGTCGTGGGTTCAATTCCCACCCTGGTCAGAGTTTTTCTCTGTCCTTGTGTGGGCCCATTTCCGTTAGTAAGGCTAACGCTCACATGGTTCATATGGGTTCGAAAAACTAGCACTTCACAGTACACTCTAATCAGCTAATTCTGCTACACGGCCAACGTTTGCAAAAACGAAATCCCTCCCTGTACTTCATGGTTGGCTCGTTTGTACGATTTTTATTACTCACTCGTTGTGAAGGATCGTTAAATTCACTCGTTCGCTTTTATTCACAATAAAAATCGTACGTACTCACCAACCATGAAGTAATCGATCTATCTATATATATATATATATATATGTCTAACCATTCCTTAGCCGCGTCTCTAGCAGTGATCCCTGGGCCAGACGATGTGCAACCCATTGCCAGATTCTCGCCTTGATCAGGGCGGCTATTCTTGTCTGAATGTCTCAAGTTTGCCTCAGCGGCCAGCTGAATAGCAAGTGCTTTTGCCTGAAGAGACATGTTCCTGCTCTTCACCAATGGCGGAGACAAATGAATTTCACGTAGTTTGTTATGCTCTTGTAACATTTCATCTAGAAATTCTTCATCTGAAAAAAAAAGATACATAAATCCAACACATTTGAAATCGACAAGAAAATTCGATATATAACATGCCAACTGGACTAAAAAAATCTGCCCAGCGCTAGCGCTACTGATGTGGCAATGATGAAGGGCTGCGTAGTACCTATTATTATTTTGCAGCCTTCGGAGCTCACGATCCATTTTTTCTGGTCGGCGTAGCTGTAACGTTAAGTGCTTGTATACAAAGTAACTTTGTATACGAGCCGAAGTGCTGGAACATGTAGACGTAGATATAGAGGGCGTACCGCTGACTTCTATTGGTAGTTAAGTGATTATATGATACAATTTCATAGGGACCTGAAATGGCTTCCTTTCATAAGCAGTCTCTTTGCCAGAGCATCCCTGAGAATTTACTACATTTTTTAGTGATATCCTAATAGTACAAACATCCATATCTTATGCTAGTTTGGTGTGGAGGGACACTGAAAATCCCTTTAGGAGGATGATTACTGTATTTTGTGTTGTATTGCATTGCATTGCATTGTCACGGTGGTATAGACCTTATTCCAAAATGGCCGTCATTTAACTATTCTTTTGTTTTTATTCAAATTAGCCCTTGATGCCTCGTTCTTGAGCTGGAAATTCAAAAGAATATTTTGCCTTGAACGAGGCATCAAGGTCAAATTTGAATGAAAACAAGAGAATATCTAAATGGCGGCCATTTTGGAATAAGGTGTATATTGTAATGAATTGCGAAGACTATCACATTGCAGTTATTATAGTTGATCAATATTTACTTTGCAAAAAAGGAACTTTATTTAAGTGTCTAGTCGTTCTAGTGCTGGAGCACTAATTGGGGACACTGTAAACTGAAATTAGCAATGAAAGAAAATCAAGTCAAATGTCGGTTTTTGTGGAGA
Source organism: Montipora capitata (assembly GCA_949126865.1). Lineage (NCBI taxonomy): Eukaryota > Metazoa > Cnidaria > Anthozoa > Scleractinia > Acroporidae > Montipora > Montipora capitata. Next base: position 58,510,922 of record OX421447.1, on the reverse strand, counting down.
GGGGAAAACGGAGTACCCCAAGAAAAGCCTCTTGGTGCAGAGTAGAGAACCAACAAACTCAACCCACATATGACGCCGAGTCTGGGAACTGAACCCGGGCCACATTGGTGGGAGGCGAATGCTCTCACCCCTGCGCCATCCCTGCACCCCGTGCAACTGTTATTGACGTGCAATCCAATCATCGTTTTCGTCGAAAGAAACGTGAATGCCTAAAAAACGATCACAACTCGTTTGGGCTTGCCTGTAATTAACGGGAGAAAGCAACAAGCCGTCATTGGGCAAAAAAAAGCCCAAGGAACTAGAGAAATGCAATATTTGCCGCAAACATCCAACTCTTACGGGACGTGTTGACAGACCATATCACGTGTTACGATACGCCTTAAACTTACCCTCCCTTGTAAATGTGAGATCCATTTCAGTGTGGTCACTGTCCGAAGTCGTTCTTAGCGATGACACCGTCGGACGTTTGTCCATTGTAATCCACACTTTTGATTTGTCTGCCATTTGCCCAACGACCATGTGCAAACCAATCTCCGCTGTGTTATTTGAGAGAGTAAATGTTCCCTCGCCGTCTACGCCATGACCAGTGATATTAAATGAACCATCAGCTGCATTGAGTGACGCTAAAGTAATAATCATAGCCAGCAACGTCACCCTTTTGGCATCAATGCTCACCCAGAGATTTTTTCTCTTTCGTTCAGTTGTGTTTTGTTAGAAATAGGTAGGAAATGGTTAGAACTGAAAGGACACTTCGTATTGATATCAAAATTAGCCTTGAATCTAACTGATTACCCTGCATTTCTTGACATTAGTGGAGTTGCGTGAGCCCATTTCGGTGACTGTAGGGCTAACTCTCAGAAGGATTTCAGGGTTGGATTCTAGCACTACAAAAAAAAAACTATTTAAAATAACTGACCTGAGAGTCTTTCAAATTCTTTTAGCCTTGTTAACAGAGAACATTAACAAGATAACATTTTACGTTATTTTCAGTATCTTCAAGCGAATATTACGGGAAAATAATCAGTATTCCGAATCGAGGGCTAACTTTGGTCATAGCCTTTTTATCCAATCGTTAAACGTGACCTACTTGCTTCTTGCTCTTATGGCAAATGAGAGGGAGCCATTTTTTAAACGGAAAGGCTCATTTAATAACACTCCGGGTACCCGAGTTTGAGACCAAAACAAAAACCTGGAGTAGCAAAAATAAGTCTTTACTTACAGTACTACCCGATAAATTAAACCCAGGTAAGTAACTTGTAATGGATATTGTTAATCAATGCCTTTTATATACCATTTTTGGCAGAAGAGATACCTCTTTCGTATACCTTCCATTGACAAATGGTGCCCCTTTTGTATACTTTCCATTGGAAAATAGTACCCCTTAGCCTAGCTTTCACAAACTGCATCCCCTTTCTAGCCGTCAGTCATAAGGTATGTGTGTTCGAAATATTTTAATGAAAGGCCCTTTTAAATACCAAAATGACAGATTTCCCTACTGTTTCATATACTTCGACTTGTGAAATCTCTACCCTTTCATATACCTGAAGCGTGAAAAAGGAATCCCTTCCGGGCGGAGCCTCTTCGTATAGGCCATTATAGGGAGTACCCTGTCCCCTCCCCCCGTGAATCAATAAAATCGAATTGAAAAGCATTCTGTAGAGCCAGGTAGGCCGAACTGTTGTCTATAGTCCATTAAATTGTACGTCAATCACAGGACGCGACCATGCGAGAGACACTATAAGTCAATAATGTGGAAGTAAAATCAGAAAGCAATGGTTAAAGCTTTGCTGCAAATGCTGCGAAATGCAAATGAATTTTCCACCCTCATCTACCACAGATTTGCGATTGAAAAGAAAATGGTAAGGATATCTTTTTTACTGTACTTTACCAAAAAGGTAACCGGTTGGAGAAAGAAAATGATCATAGGATAGAATAGAATGAAATTTGAAAATTAAAAAACGGGTTGAAAATGATTATAAGGGTCTTCCAGTGATTTTGTTTCATTTTGCTGAGATACATCTCACCACCTTCATTGCTGACAAGAGATGTGCCAAGGAAGAAAGAAAGAAAGAAAGCCCCAATTTAGGAGTCTATAAACTTTTTCTAGCGTAATTGAAACCAGAGTGATGATTGGTTGATTTAAACTACAAGTTTGAATGTGATTGGCTTGTCGAATAGTCCGATAACAACTTGGGAACTGAATTAGTGGAAAACAGGAGTTTTTTTCAATCAGTCACAATCGAGGAAATAGTAATTTTTATGATCATTCACATAAAAATCAGATAATCATAGGGTAATAAAAGCAAGTAAAAGAACTATTAATGATACAAATTAACTCACCTCCGCATGTAACTTTTAGCAAGGCCGAAACAAAAATTGACTCTATGATAAGGAGATGGATCGTGATCTGTTTCATGTTCCTAAAAAGATCAGTGATCAATTCATGTGAACATTGCGAATTTCAAGTCATGCAGCCACGCGTGACAGTTGTTGCAAGTGTATATGGGAAAGATTTATGTGGCTATTCTTTTTGCTGGCAATTTAAACATAAGAACCCATCGGTTTCATGATGACGATAATGGTTATGACGACGTTGGTGATTATTATTATTATTGTTATTATTATTATTATTATTATTATTATTATTATTATTATTATTATTATTATTATTATTATTATTATTATTATTATTATTAGGAGGAGGAGGCGGAAGGAAAGGATGATCAAACGTATGTCACATGCCAGTCTTCGTCATCATCAGTGGCATCATCATCATCATCACTATAATCACGTTTACCTCTTCACTTATTTCGCTCATACCTGATACAGTTATACTTGCTTAAAAGACATTTGTTTGGGTATTTCTCTTTTGCTAAGATGACAGCGTATAGGTTGTTTATTTAAATAAATAAAATGTGTCCACCCAATGGATTCTATGAATGGATTCTATTCATTTCCCGCTAAAAAGAAAATGCCTAGATTTATTTCTTACAAATCTCTTATTACCCGTTTATCCATATTGATGTTTATACGCGGCTAAAAAATTTAGCACACTTTTCAATTTTCCATTCCATAGAAATGGACTTCGTAAAGCAATTGGAATTCGCAAGGCTGGGCAAATTCTATTGTGAAATTAAATAATTTTTATTTGGAACGAAAAATACCTTTATCCTTGTTAATGATACCAATTCTTACCTTCAATACCTTGGCAATGCCTTCGTGGTTTAAACAATTAAGAGTTATAATCACGTAAACACGAAGCGTATAGCCTTCGCTTCTTAACGTTTCCTACAAGACAAGAACTGTTGTGCGATCCGAGGGTCATCGTGTCGACCATTCCCTGTGTTGCGGTCGTCTCGCTTGCTCGTCCGTTTAAGACATTCAGCAGGTGACTATGTGTTAATCGTGTTGGAGAAGCTTTCAATTAACAGTCAAAAGTAATATCTCGTTTGCGATTGCTAATGAGTGAGCTCTGTGATTTGTATTTTAAATTGGGTTTATTTTTTCATTAATGAGAAGTAAAATCAGGCCATTTGCGACGCATACGAGGTAATTTTCCCGCCATGACACGAACGTAAGGACTTTCAAACTTTGGAGTAATTTTTTTTTTAATCATTACTGGCCACGACTTAATTTCTTTGTTCAAGCGGATCGTGGTTCAATTTTAATTTTGTAGCTTCGATTGATGATTTTGATTTTGTATAATGATAATTAGAACGATGAGTCAAATAAAGAGTTTTAAGAAAACAAAAAAATTATATTAATTAATATAATTACGGTATGTGTATTTTTGTCGTAGCCATCGCTGCTATAGTCAATTGGTCTTATGCATGTAGTAGCTAGCAGTCCCTTGTTTTATTAAAAGTTACAGGATTAGTGCGCTAACGATTTCCTTGAAACTTCTATGCAGACAGAGTATGTTGTTAAGGGAAGCGGCGACAAAGCTAAGGATAACTCAAGTGTTCGACCGAAGGGTGTTGGACTGTACTACTTCCAAAACTGGAGAGTTCAGTAAATTGAAACGACTACAGCAAGCAAGCAAGCAGAATACGAATTGATATAATTACAGTTTAGGCCCGTAGGCAGGTTCTTGATTTGCGGGCGGGTGCGATCCAACGAGGATTCTCTAGGGGGGTCCGGAGGCATTTTGTTTTCTTTTTTTAAACATTTTATTAGTTTACACCTTAGTTTTAAACTATGAATCCGAGCTATATATCGAAACTACGCTATCTATATATGCTAAACACAAAACATCCAAACTACACTACACATCTAAGCTATACGCGCTACATACTTCAACATATTACAATGCTACATTATTAGTTACGTTGGGAGTTGGAGATGATAGCTCACGCTCCATTATGAGAAAAAGTAATGCAATTTTTAATTATGAAGGTGGGCAGGAGTTTCTTACTTTTCCTCGCAATGAAACCCTCGATTTGATGCGTTGTTTTGCATTTTGATTCTAAGAGGGCAATAGTGTAGGAAATGTTGAAATTTGCTTAACTTTGAGCAAAAAGTAAGGTATTTGCTCTCAAGTATAATATGGTTAACTAGAATACTGTCATCATCATTATCCGCAGAAAAAAGCCCAAATAAATTAATTTTAATTTGGACGTTTTTAGAGATTAGCGTTTGTGATTTGAGGAGATTGTTTAACTCATTCCAAAAGGTGCTAACCTTACTACAGTAAAATTTAAAAAAAGAAGACTAGTGTTCTACTGTCTCCAGTTCTTTATTACTGAAATAACATGAAGGGGTATCGGCTAAACGTTATTTTAAAGGGCTAAACCAAATTTGAAAAGAATAATAAAGACGTTGCTATTTTCTTTGCCCTTTAAAATAACGTTGAATACAAAGTTAAGAGAATTTTAATGTAAAATACTTTAAGTGAAGCTATGATCTTCGCAGTTATGAACGCAATTTTTACAATTGCGTAGAGGAGCCTGAAAAATTCAGGACTTCAGCGGGGTTTGAACCCGTGACCTCGCGATTCCAGTGCGAATCGCGAGGTCACGGGTTCAAACCCCGTTGAAGTCCTGAATTTTTCAGGCTTCTCTACGCAATTGTAAGAATTGCGTTCATAACTGCGAAGATCATAGCTTCACTTGATTTCATATCCGCAGATCATATATGATTCATATCATATACCATTTCATCATAAAATACTTTGCTACTTGAAATTAACGTCAGCCTATACAAGATCTTAGGTAAAGCAAACGATTTAATAATTTGCACTTTTCCAATCAAGGTTAATCCTCTCCAACTCCATCTTTTACCAATTGTTTTAATGATTTTTCAATTGATTCAAAATGTAATTTATAAAACATTGATGTATTATAAGTAAAGTAAACACCTAGAATTTTACATATCTCTTAATTCACAAACAACTAGTTGTAAGCTACTTGCAGTCTCTAGGAGAGACTCAGTTTTATCGTGGTTAATCTTAAGGCCAGTATGTGTCCCGAATAAATTAATAACATTAAAAAAGAGTAAGATAAGACTGTTTGTCTCGGAAAGGCTGTCATATATTCAGAAAAAAATTGCTAGTTTAATTTCAATTCCCCTTAAGATTATTCCGTTTATCTTGCTTTTATTCAATGATTGCTTCTCGTGGAGATTGCTAACAATTCGAGAACTAAAATAAAAAGAGATGGCGATAAACTTCTCGTTTAACCTGGAGGATGGGGTGAGACAGCCATTGTTAAATACGCAACTCCTTATATTCTTGTAAAATATCCTAATCCAGAAAGTGTAACCTAAGAGAGTCAAATGCTTTTTCAAAACCGATGGCAGAATTATGCCTATACATCCCTCCATTTCCGTAAAGTCCATGATATCGTTAATTGTTCTAACCGCATTACAAAGTGTACGTCCTTTCACAAATGCATTTTGATCGTGATGTATTATATATGGTAGGACCTTTTCTAATCTTTTTGCGATAGCCTTCGAGCCAATTTTAACGTCTACATTTACAAGAGAAATTGGTCTCCAGTTTTCATTAAGTCTTCTGTCACTATCCTTTTTTGTATTAAGGTTATAACAGCTTCTTTTGTGGGTTCGATTGTTCGCCGTGATCATAAGAGTAAGTTAATGAGTCCACCAACAAATTACCAATCTCTGGCCAAAAAAAATATAAAACTCTTTGGAGAATGCGTCATTCCCAGGGGCTTTGCTATTTTCAAAAGTAGAAAGGACTACAAAACATGCAGAGTATGTTAACTGGCCATCACATATTTTCCTCATATCATCATTTAATTTCAGGAGTTTAAGGAGTCCTCCAGGAACGGGCAGTGAATAACATCAGTCTGAATCTCTGTCTTTTCGTCATAAAGACCCGAATAAAAATTGTGAACTTCTTCTAGT
>OX421447.1:58494556-58499556 GCA_949126865.1 Montipora capitata | reverse complement strand
CATCCACACTGTGGTTGGACTTATACATCCACACTGTGGTTGGACTTATACATCCACACTGTGGTTGGACTTATACATCCACACTGTGGTTGGACTTATACATCCACACTGTGGTTGGACTTATACATCCACACTGTGGTTGGACTTATACATCCACACTGTGGTTGGACTTATACATCCACACTGTGGTTGGACTTATACATCCACACTGTGGTTGGACTTATACATCCACACTGTGGTTGGACTTATACATCCACACTGTGGTTGGACTTATACATCCACACTGTGGTTGGACTTATACATCCACACTGTGGTTGGACTTATACATCCACACTGTGGTTGGACTTATACATCCACACTGTGGTTGGACTTATACATCCACACTGTGGTTGGACTTATACATCCACACTGTGGTTGGACTTATACATCCACACTGTGGTTGGACTTATACATCCACACTGTGGTTGGACTTATACATCCACACTGTGGTTGGACTTATACATCCACACTGTGGTTGGACTTATACATCCACACTGTGGTTGGACTTATACATCCACACTGTGGTTGGACTTATACATCCACACTGTGGTTGGACTTATACATCCACACTGTGGTTGGACTTATACATCCACACTGTGGTTGGACTTATACATCCACACTGTGGTTGGACTTATACATCCACACTGTGGTTGGACTTATACATCCACACTGTGGTTGGACTTATACATCCACACTGTGGTTGGACTTATACATCCACACTGTGGTTGGACTTATACATCCACACTGTGGTTGGACTTATACATCCACACTGTGGTTGGACTTATACATCCACACTGTGGTTGGACTTATACATCCACACTGTGGTTGGACTTATACATCCACACTGTGGTTGGACTTATACATCCACACTGTGGTTGGACTTATACATCCACACTGTGGTTGGACTTATACATCCACACTGTGGTTGGACTTATACATCCACACTGTGGTTGGACTTATACATCCACACTGTGGTTGGACTTATACATCCACACTGTGGTTGGACTTATACATCCACACTGTGGTTGGACTTATACATCCACACTGTGGTTGGACTTATACATCCACACTGTGGTTGGACTTATACATCCACACTGTGGTTGGACTTATACATCCACACTGTGGTTGGACTTATACACGGGTCAAGTGAAATCACTTTATCGAAGAAGATGCAACATTCTGTGAGAATTAATATTTTAGGTTTTGGATAAAAATCCGGCAAATCTCTTTCTTAAAGAGAAAGAGAAAGAAGTTGCCTGCTTTTTATATTAACAATAACCTTATTATGTTAAAAACTATTGTAACCTATCAATTATTTGCCAGATGCCTGGAGACGCTGTGGAGAGTGAGCGTCGCACGTGGTTGAATTAATACTCGACACATTTCAATAACGCTTAAGCTCTTAGGTTTTATTGTTATCGAGAGGATTGTTTAACCGCGAGCAATGGCAAGTAATGATGCCAGCTCTGCTTGTATGGAGTGCACTGTCGGAGTTTGTGTCGTTCTTTCTGGTCACAGACGATCCACAAGGAAGTGTTTTATGTCTCGCTTAGCGAGGATAAAAAAGAGCTTTTTAAATTTCAAAAGCATTTAAAAACTTTTACTGGATTAGATGAGAGAGCTACCTGTTGGCGACCGAGTCACTGAGGAACCCAGTTCAGCTGATGACGAGCTGTCAGAGTATGACTGACTCCAGCGACAATGAGGACACCAATGGGGAAGACGCAGTCGAGGGTTTTCCTGTAAACTGTTTTATCAAGGACAGTGCGCACGCGTACAGGAAGACCCATCACTCTTTCATATCAGACTCTTTCATCGTACTGCGGTATGAAGAACTAATTGCATTTTGCAGTAGTTTCACAACACGCGTAAAATCAAAATAATAACCAAAAGGGCAAATCTACATCTTAATTTTATTAGCTTATGCAAAAATTAGTCCTTTTAAATAAATTTTTGAGGAAAGAAACGGGATCAGGACCCCCCTTCCAGACCTTGTTTCCAGCGTAAAATTTATTGAAACAAACAACATATTTGCTCTTAGAGGGGAAAACGCTTTCCTATTTCAAGTGCTTGCGTGTGGGTAAAATGAATTTTGGGTCCATATATATTTAACTGGGAACAAAGAAAACAGTCATTCCATCCTGGGAGATCTGTCATATGTATACAATTTCTGGAGGCTGATGAAAACTACACAATCCCTTTCTGTTTAAGTTTTGAAATTTGCATAAATATCCTTTGAACAAAGTGGGACAAAATCAGATATTATAAAGGGAAACGCCATTCTCTTTTTAATTTTAAAAAGGTTGTAAAAAAGAAATTGACGTTTTCATCGTGCTTCAGTAATTATGAAGGTTATTGTTAGGAAATAAAATTAACACAAATTATATGGATAAATAATGAACTAAAAATGTACAACTACGTGGAAGGGAGTGTTAAAAACAATAAAGGGAACAAATGTAAAAAAAAAATAGTCACTTGTACATTGAGCATGTTAATTAAAAAACGTTCCATACACGAGCAATCAAAGTTGTTCTCACACTTCTATATTAGACAGTAAAATTTCTCCTAAGTCCTTTGGGGGTAAGCCATGCTTCTCGGAAATGTGTAGAACATGATCTGTCAAGCTTGATTACCTGAGGTTTTGCTGAGGCTTTTCTCTATACTGGGCGACAATTACAACAAATACCTCTTTTGCTGTCTTTTTCTGACCTTTTTGAGCAGTTTATGTTGCTGGAATACCAAGAGGAATCGTAACAGCTTTGTGTGTTCAAGCTTTTTGCAAAACTTCAGGTTGCCCTCAATAACGTTATGAACATGCCGCCGGGCTGCTGAGCTAATTTAAGATGGCGGCGATCGTGCGAGATTTGACTAGGCATTTAATAATTAAAGGTTAGAAAGCTCTTTGGAAGCTGAAACTTTGGGAAGAACATGATCCCAGGGAGAGTTTGACGTCTCTGCGCATGGGCAAACTGTCACGTCAGCCCATTTAATTCCATTGTTATTGAAACAATCGAAAGCACTGATGCAAGAAACGGAAACAATCCCATAGTAATGTATTACTCATAGGAATTACTTTTGTAATCATTTCCTTTGTGTTATGAACCTACTGCATGCAAATAGATTACTCGTGCGTTATGACTACTCGTGCGTAGAATAAATTTTCGACCCGTACAATAAATTAGAGATCAAAACTAAGTTCGATATTTTCTGTGTAAACCCGTAGTGTCTTCCACCAAATTTGGGCCTTAGTCATTCAGTGTATTTGCTTTAATACTCTGTTTAATTAACATCATCTGGTTCAGTAAGAAACCGTAAAATTTACAACTGCTAGCGATAAAGCTTGGACATGCGCAAAACCGTGAAACTGTCCCTTTAACAGTAACTTCCTACTATTAGACGAGGGGAAAGTACCGTTTTCGGGTGAACTTCTTCTTGAAGAACCTTTTCCGTGAATAATATAGCACAAAATAGACCAGCTTTCTTTCAAATAATTCTTCGCCATCACATTTCCACTTATTTTTACCTGTCGACTACAGAGTTAAATACAAAATAAATGTAAATATTAAGACAACTGAAATGCGACTTCAGTAAACACAAATTCATTCAAGGCGTTAGATTCCTTCAATGTTTGTTAAACCATTGTTTGTTAAACCAGAATGCGCCATTTGGTTTCAGTGTTGTGCATAACTCTACCGTTAGAAAAATATTAGCAACAAAGCTCACTTTGATATCGACGGGAAAAGATCAAAGACAATTACTCGTCACTATTAAGAGTGTAGATATTTATTTTCCACCGCCTGTCCTGTTTATCCGATTGACGTTCCATTCTTGAGCTCCATAATAGTATATTTTGTGTAAAGATCCACTAAAATCCGTTCCAATGACTAAGATGCCATTGCAGGTTAATTAAATATTCTAACGTGTCCACCGGATAAAAATCTACACATTTCTACTACCCCTTGAAACCTACAAAACTTACGCGCAGAGGACTCTGCACACAAAGAGACTACTTAGCAGGAAAGCGACGGTAAAGACGTTTCCCAATACGAGAAAAAAAGGAAAAAAAAAAAAAAGGAAATGGAGAAATTAAACTCGATTTCTGTCTGGATTACGATGTGGTAACCCAGTAATTAGGGGACTTGATACGGACATCATTTAAAACTACAAGTTAAAAGTTTCCACATTTTTTGGAGTATATGCGAGCAAACCTACACTAATAAGAAACTGCATTGGGATCAATGTTAAAGTGCTCGTATATGTTTAAAAAAAATCCTTTTTTTCATATTTAGATTTTGAAATTGAGTTTGTTCAACACTCGACTGGCAAACGTTTGAGCTTTGATTTTTATACAAAGGCTGAATATTTTGACATTAAGTTTTGGTCCGTCTTTGATCACGTTCAAATAGGACCGATTGGACCTCAGAAGGTTGGATCTAGGAAAGTGACGTCACTTACTCACCAGCTCGTAAATGCATCTTATTATATTATGCAGACAAGACTTTAAAAGTCTGAAAGCTCGAAACTCCAGAGCTGCATATCAATTTAACCACATACACATGCATTGCATTCTTAAACTAGCGAACACCTGGATTATGGAACTCCGATTAAACATTTTTCCTGCACGTTTTATGCTAAGTTTCAGTTTTTATCCAGAGTAGTTGTACTCAGGTGAATTAAGGCCTGGGCCCAGATCAGGAACATTTTAAACAACAATAAAATGTGAAACCTTAACCGCTCTATAAAATGATGTATTATCACGTGAAAAGCACAGAATCTCAGCTAAACGGCAACACTTTTTATAATTTTCTGGTGGCTGGATTTACCTTTTACGATGTTAACACTATTGGGTACATCATTTCTGTGCTTGGACATTCAAGATAATTTCAATAAATCTCCGAAAAAGAAATCTTTTTCCACAGGGCACTGGGCACTAGTACAAAATGCCGTATATTTCCTAAACT
>OX421447.1:58477056-58489556 GCA_949126865.1 Montipora capitata | reverse complement strand
GTCATCATTCGATTACCCATACCAATTACCGAGTATAGAAGTTTTGCCCGGCAGCCATGTTGCGTGGCAAGAACAATAGATTATTTTTCCAATGGGAACAAATGTTCTTTCTAATGCAAAACATTTTCATTGCTCCTGTCATGCAACATGGCTGCCGTGCAAAACCTCTATTGGAAATTAATCCTCTCCCAAGTCGGCGATCTTGACATTTGGGACCTTATGCATGGACGAAGACGACGGCTGATAATTTTGCGATCGCTCCAAGTCGCTCGGCATGAAAAGTGTGTCCACATTCCAAGAATAAAATTGGTGAGAACGGTGTGGATAATAATTACAGAGAAAATTGGAAGTTTAACGTCTGGTGCTTCTGTTCCACACAGAACCTCAAATCTGATCATTTCACGTCGTTGTCAGAACGAGAAGGGTGAAGTAATATAAAAAAAGTGTCAAACGCACGTTCGTGGCGTGCAGAACTATTGTTTTTGCTCATTAAAGCCATTGTTTTGTGGCGTTCTCGTAGCCGTCGTCCTTGCTAAAGCTCCTTATATTGTGATTCGTTGTCGTACTTCTTGCTGTATCCGAGATATGTACAGAATAATTGAGGTGTTAGAAAAAAATTGCTAGTAACATTTTATCACAAAAGTAGCAAGCATTTCAGTCTACAAGGACAAAATGCGCGTTAGCCGCGGCAACGATCGCAAATACACTACTCTCAAGTTTATATGAACGTCAAATTTGGGGCAGAACATTCTTATTTTTTGCGATTTCATTGAGCCTGAAAACATTCTCTGCAAAATCACAAAGAGGGAGAAGGGGCCCATGCATCCGCAAGTATAGCAACCATTTTTGCCAAAGCTTGTCAATTGTGAGAAATTTGTTATTTTTTGGTAATTTATTTGGATCTTGTTAGCAGGCATTTTAGTTCTCGCATGCGAAATACTTACGACTTTTTCAGTCTTTCTTTTAGTTTGCACACAGGCTCACCGTCTCGAAAGGCGCGCGATCAACAGCATGGAGAGTGGGGCGAGACGGAAAGCTTGTGTGCAGGCCATATTTCTTTGCTAGCCGGCAAATTTGCTCTTACGCTTTGAATCCTGGACAAGAGCTAGCATCCTCGCATTTTTTTAGTGTTCTGCTTTGTGTGCAATGTACTCTGTTGAATTATAATATGAAGCTATCTATACGGCTTTTCTCATCTCACCCTAAAAGGTCTGTCATCTCCGAAGTCGTTGAACTATGCTGGACGGTCCAATAAAAGGTTGCCATTGTTACTATAATTATTATTACTATTATTATTATTACAATTGTAAAAAAAAAGTTGAACTTCCTGCTACGTTGTAATTATGATAAGAATTTTCTTGATAAGATGTGTCTTCCCTACTTCTATAAGTTGATATTACTACATTTCTTAGAACTTAAAATTTCTTATAATACGCAGTTTTGCCGGTTTGTATTATTCAACAATAAAGATATTGTAATTGGCGGCAGTTCATTCTGTTATAGAAGTTGGTTGAATAAAAATGTCTTTCTTGTTCAAGATCTCTTAGGAGATGATGGTAAGGTACTCTCTTACTCGGAATTTTAGGAAATTTCGACTGAACGGTAATTTCTTACAATACATGCAAGTTGTTTTTGCGATTCCTAAGGATCTGATCGAGGACGCACGGAGACACCACATTGATAAAACTAGTATTTTGTCCAAAAGCTTCTTCCAGCTCTCAGTGGAGCTTTCATTAGATTTACTTAAAATGAAAAATAGAAATTACTACTGGCTCTTGATTAGTAAAGATCAACAGGAAATAAACGCTAACATGAAATGGGAAAGAGACTTCCTTCCTGAAAAAAATACTTGCAAGGCATCATTTCTCCCGTGTGAAAAATATTTGCAGAGATAACAAACTAAGAGAATTCTATTTTAAACTCTTACACAGAATTGTCGTCACAATAAGAGAACTGTTCACGTATGGTATTGCAGAAAATGCGCTCTGTCCTTACTGCAGACAAAATGATTCAATAATTCATACTTTTTGCAACTGCCACTGGACCAAGTGGTTTTTTTTCAGAAGTAATCAAATGGTTCAATGTTGAAAATGCCACCTCCTTTGCGCCATCCTCAATTGAATTAATCTTTTGTCTTAATAATGAAAGAAAATCAAAGCTCATTGGCAATTGTTAAAAAGCTCGACTTTACTCTTTTGTTTGGTAAATATTACTTGTACATAAATAAGTTAGCTCCTAAAGATTTATCTTTGGATGAATTTAAGGCTAAAGTCAGTTGGAGATACGATTTCGCGTTGATGTTGAGAAAGACTTGGGGATTTTGGTTAGCAACAAATTAAGCTGGAACAATCACGTTGATGTTATTTCTTCCAAAGCTCAAAAAATGCTTAACGTCCTTTATCGAACATGCAAGGACATCAATGATATTAGAACAAAGAAACTGCTTTATATTGCTTGGGTTCGCTCGCGCCTTGAATATGCTAGCGTGGTATGGTCACCTCATACCAAACGAAACATCAACAATTTAGAACAGGTACAGCGCAGGGTTACAAGATTCATTCTTGGAAGGGATTATTCTTAGTACGAGCGTCTTAGTAAGTTAAATTTATTACCTTTGGAGTATCGGAGAGAAATTAACGATCTGGTTTTCTTTTTTAAGTGTCTTAAAAATGTATGTAAATTAAATATTTTAGATTATGTTTCTTTTCGTTCTTGTACTAAACCGCTTAGAAATGTTGACCATTTAACGCTTGATGTTCCTTTCAGCAGGACTGACGTCTTTAAGAATTCGTTTTTTGTTCGAATCTGTTATCTGTGGAACGATTTACCTCTTGGTATAAGAGAATCAAATACCTTGTCAATTTTTCGTAAGAATTTGATAGCTTTTTATTATGATAAGTTTAATGTTAATTTCTTTTAACTTTCATTGTATTTTTACCCAATCTTTGTTATATTCATAGTAATTTTTAAGATAATTGTATTACCTAATTAATTTTACAGATTTCTATATAACGTAATGATAGGTGGCTTATTTTTAAGGAGTCTGGTACTCTGTTTTAAGCTTACCTCAGATTGAGCGTTTTTTGTAAATCTGAAATTTGATTAAATTTAAAAAATTTAAAATTACGTAAATAATTGTTTGAAAAATATGCATTTTCTTTGAAAAAGAGATTTCTTCATCTGTCACCTCGATAAAACAAACTTTAATTCATTTTTTAAAGACAAATTTAAGGCTGGCTGCAATATATACTACGCGAGTGTAGCATTGCTAACCGAGGCTGCAGTATAAATTAATGAAACAGTAAAAGCTAGTAAACCGACAGGAAAGGATTACATTATTGTCACTCAACGAACACAAGTTATATAGTTAAATGAAACATTGTAGAGTACGATAACTTGGTTCATTATTACTTTGAAAGGCTTCTTTACGAATGAGACCACAATTGTGTATAACAGCCAGCAGTCAGCCTACTTAGCCAAGTGCTGAATTAACCTAAACATTATCATTTTTAACTCCAAGTATTGTAAGCGGGAATTTTTCGAATTCGTTTTTCAAGACATCATTTGTAAGTGAACGCCCAGTCAGGATGTAGAGAATTCCGTAATCTAAAAACTTCAGTGACCTAAAAGTTACCAAGAGCTGAGCCGAAACGAGCATTGTGTTTATGAGCGCTGGATGAGCAATTAAAAAGTTTCTGAATATTCTTCTCAATTCTTCGGCAGAGAATTATTAGAAATATCGTGCGTAAGGTTCGAGACTGTATCATGCAGAGCAGCGCATGCATATCGATTGGCAAAATATATGAGGAAACACTGATGGAATAGCATGAAAACTGTTATCAAAAAAGAGACGAAGGGCTCGCTTTAAGAGTAACAATTTTTCAAAAAATTACACTTACAAGCTAGTATCCATGCCACTATTCGATACCGCGTAAACGAAAGTATGAGCGATCGATAATAAATTTGAAGAACAAGGCTGTTTGGGGGTCCAAGCTCGCGTTCAAAAAAAATTAACACAATGTCACTTACCTTGGCAAAAAACAGCGAATGAAAATTTTGTATTTCAGTTCCACTGTGTCTTTGTCGATCTTATGCTTGGACTCGAGTTTCCTTTCCTGAGAAACAAGTTGAGTTAACAGGTAATCCTTAAATAGTCCAAAAACTTGCTGAACCAACGCAGGGTTTCGGTGGTCGCAGACTCGCTGTGCTCTCTTCTTGTGTCGGCTACTCTTTCGGTTCCTGTCCATCCTCGGTATCGGACATTTAAGTACCAACGGCGTCGAAAGCGCAGCACATAGGTTGTAGACTACTTTACGATAAAGAGAACGAACGCTCTGCAAAACTTTGTTAAATAGCCAATTCCTTATAGCCAATTCCCAGGGGAACAGCCTTGATCATGTAAATTAAGTGGGCGTTGCGCAGATAACAATAGACACTCATCACCTTTGATACCAATAGAGAATAGGTGGTTTTCAATCGATCTCTTGAGACAATAGTTAATGCATGGAGATGGTTATCATATCCATCTCCAAACTCGACAAGTTCCATAGTTTCATGTTTTTCTCCGTATTTTTGGTCTTGACCCTGCACAAAACACACCTTTTTTTTTCGAGAAGATGACCAATCAAATCCTTCAATTAAATGACGCGCAACTAATTTGCAAACTCGTGCGAAGCGAAACAAAAGATTGTGCAGGATCACGGTCCATTCAACATTGATGGCGACAACATTTTTCTCGCGTTTGAAGGTTTTCAGGTTTCAAAACCAGTCTCTCGATTAACTATTCTGAGACTGAGGTGACAATGGTGTAATGTAAAATTGCTGGTGGATGAACAAAAAGTGCTAATGAGAGATCTTTTGTTTTCGTCCACCTACATGGCGGCAATGACGTAAGGTGAAAACACTTGTTTACAGAGGTTTTCAATTGAGTGTCATTCAAATAGTTATTTATCAACATAACTAAGATTGAGACAATGCTGTTTGTTTCTTCGCAGGACCTTGCTGAGATAAATCAGTTCTCGGTCACTATTAATGGGTCCGCCATAAATTAAAGCGCGTTACTGTGTTTAAGTATTTGGGTGATATCTTTGACGAATACCTTGGCTAGAACGAATATGCTAAAGCTATTGTTTCTACGGCTGGTCAGTAGAGTACAACCTCTAATTTCACGGGATCCCTTTAGAACGCAGCTCTATTGTTGTAGGTTAGAGTCCATCGTTGATTGGTTGTTTGTTTTGGTTCATTGTTTTCTTAGCCAATCCCGAGAGCCTTTGTAATAGCTGCGTACTGACCCGATCGGTATGCCAAGTCGTGTGCGCCGTTATATCATTTCATATGGTGCTCATTCCATCAATGTTTTAATGATCAGACAAGATTACTAATGATCAAACAAGATTACTAACGGTAAATTCGGAGAGTGGGCGTTTGTAAACCGCCTACTTCCATTCTTCCCTGGAGCGCACAACATTTTATTTAAAGTTCAAGTAATTTTTTATTAGTGTGGAAGAAAAGTGAAGCAAATTAGCTGAAATCGTCTTTACTAAGGTCAAAAAGCTCATTAACATGCTTTCGGACACTTTTCCGCGAAAACGCAAACCAAAAAAATTAACTAAGAAAAAATAGGGGTCAGGTCCATGAACCCGGTCTAAAAGGGGGGTCCTTTCCCCCTGATGAATTTATTTGCAATTGTTCACCGGTACAATGGATCTCTTTAGCTTGTACGTTTTGTTTTCCCATTTCAGAGCACGTGATGTTACCCTAGGGAACAGTTTCTTTCAAATGTCGTCTTATACACGTGCATATATATGCATAACTTATGAAAAAACAAAAGGAACATTTCCTTGGGAACATCACGTGGTCTGAAATGGGAAAATAAAACGTACAAGCTAAAGAGGTCCATTGTTGCACGATGTTCACCGGTACATTATCCGCGTTTGTAAATGAGCAACTGGCTGCAGAAACATTCACTTGTTTTGTTCCGTACTTGCCAAATTGAAAAACTACCTCTTCCAAAATGTATCACCCTACGTCTGCGCCATATGGTATTTCGAGTAAACGCTTAAGGAAGCGTCTTGTTTATACTGTTATACGGTTACAATGTCCAAAATTCAATCCTAGGACAGTTGTAAAGCGCCACTTCAAGAATTATGACCCAGGATTGTTTTTCGCTGACATTGCTACAGTTCTGTTCCATGTTGCACATATTTTTGATGACCCTGAGGATGTGTGTTGGGCATGGGGAAAATTGTTATCTGACGCCCTGGACGCACATGCTCCAGTCAAGACATGCATATCTAAGCGTCAACATGTGCCATTCATGACACCGAAACTACTTGGCTCCATTCGTCACCGTAACAAGTTAAGAAAACTATGCTTTGAGTCCAAGGATCCTGGGGACTGGGAGAAATACAGACTACAGCGTAATCTTACTTCATCCTTAAGACGAAGGGAAATTTCTAGCTATCTCCGGTCATTTATATTACGCTAAGTGATGGACCGTTTTAATCACGCTAAATTGTGGGGTCAGTGAGGTTCTCTTAATGCACATTTTGCGTTTGCACAAAATATCCATTAAATTTTGGTACTACAATTTTGGATCATTCTTTTCGATTCTGCCATAATTTGTAATGCCCGTTGTTATACCGTTATTGTTATACCGTCTTTGAGGATATATCGCTTATCATCAAAGCATGACGACACTTTATTCAGCTTGTAGCTTCCAAGCTGGTGATGGTCGCTCCGAATGATATTTCAAAAGTAAAACAAAATTCCAAGAAGTGATATTTAAAACGTAAAACAACATTCCAAGGAGTGATATTTAAAACGTAAAATAACATTCCAAGGAGTGATATTTAAAACGTAAAACAACATTCCAAGGAGTGATATTTAAAACGTAAAATAACATTCCAAGGAGTGATATTTAAAACGTAAAATAACATTCCAAGGAGTGATATTTAAAACGTAAAATAACATTCCAAGGAGTGATATTTAAAACGTAAAATAACATTCCAAGGAGTGATATTTAAAACGTAAAATAACATTCCAAGGAGTGATATTTAAAACGTAAAACAACATTCCAAGGAGTGATATTTAAAACGTAAAACAACATTCCAAGGAGTGATATTTAAAACGTAAAACAACATTCCAAGGAGTGATATTTAAAACGTAAAATAACATTCTAAGAAGTGATATTTTAAGAGTAAAACAACGTTCCAAGAAGTGATATTTTAAGCGTAAAACAACGTTCCAAGAAGTGAAAATTTACGATTGATAGATATTGAGCTCTTTGCTTAGCATTTTATTTCTGTTGTGTAGTTTGACTTAAAATAACCATTCGCTATTGTCATATTCATTTTGAACGTCTGCTTTTTTGTACGCTGACCCGTTGTGAACGGATCGTATAATGAAAATTGAGGCCCGTAATAGATTTCAATGGTAAGTGGTTGATAATCAAATTCAAAAGACTCGTATATAATTTGAACTTGTTTGATTGTAGCCTTATTGGGACGCAAGACATTTTTTGTTCCATTTATTGTGGACGTTTTGTGTTGTTCATCAGGGATGATATATCCATATAAATAATGTGATGTTTTTGAAATATCGAAGCCATTTAAGTCAATAGGCATATGCATTGTAAATTTTTCATCGGAACTTATTTCAAAAGCTTTGTCGAAATCATATATGGAAATATCGATGTCGTGGTTCGTGTTATCTTTCAAACCGTAAATCACTGCATAAATTGGAAGAGAAGAGGGACTGCTGTTATCGTAATCAGCTTGAAAATCGACAAACAATCTTCTTTGAATTTCACCTCCTCCATCAGGTGACATATTGATTATTGACCGATAATATTTGTAAACGGAATCTACTTTCTTTGTGGCACTGTGTTTTATATGCATACTTATTTTTTCGAAACCGATCTTTACACTGTTGAACTCCTTTTCATAGAATTGGGAACTCCTGAAATATATCTCAACGCAGACCGCGTAATTTTGACTCGGGTTGTCTCGACTCAGTTTGAACAGATTGAAATCGAATCTTCCTTTGAGCAACGAAGTCCCGTCTCCTGTCTTTTGAAGTTTCAAGATGAAAGCTTTTTTATTGATTTTATGTGGCACTTCATCAAAATCGATTAGACTGGTATCTGTGATGCCGTAATCGAATGTAAATTCGCTATTATCCATGGCATATGATAAAACGTTTTTTTCTGTTCTCGTGAGTACTGATTTGTGAATCTGCAACTTTTTGATCGATGTATTTTTTGTTAGCGGTGTCATCGGACTGCGTTGGTGAAGCGACGTTTGTTATTTCTTTACTTTTGACGGATAGATCTGACTCTAAATTGGATCCATCTTTTTTTGAAAATAATAATCTTTTTGTTAAAGCTACTGCTGAAACAGCTTCATTCAGTTGGTCCAAATTGACAGAATAATGATTATGTGTTGCTTTTTTCAAATTGATTACTTTGTTGTTGTTCAAATCAAAATCGCTTGACAACGTTTTATCCATTTTGCTGTTCAGACCGTTGTCAAGGTATATTTTGGATGTTGCATCATTCGGAAATTTTGGGTTCGGGCAAATCAGTAAGAGGATGTAAATCGAGGAATAGCTCTCCTTGCATAACTGAAGATCCATCTATTGGCAAACATTTATTACTGAAGACCCGAATTTAAACCGAAGTTAAACCGCTTTTGGGAATGTAATTACTGAGCTCTGTTTTATCAGCTTTCGACACCATCGATCTATCGACGTTAGAGTTATTCACACCGTCTTTGGGATGCAAAGGATGTGCCAGATTGGCGATTTTTTCATTTCCCATGTCGATCGGATTTTTGACATTCAATTTGACATTGTTGTCGTCAAACTGCATATACCATGTCGAAAAATACAGATAGGGTATGGCATCTTGTCCGTTTTGACGTGGATTTCCAATGTCCTGAATCCTGTTTGAATCCATCGACAGATGCCCTTTTAAAACACTGGATCCATCAAAGAGAACGACTTCGTTTTTGTTTGTTTTGATCGAATCCGGTCTGCAGTTGACGTCTTGTGATAGCGTTGTCATTGTGTGTCCCTCCTGCTAGGTTAACCAATCTTTTGTTTTCCATGTCGTAATCACCATCTTCAGTGAGCTTGAAACCGACTCCTGGTTTGCCCCCAATGACTTTGGTACTCTGTGTTTGTGTTTCCAATAATCCATTTGAGTAACTCATTTATATATTACACTATAATTATATTTTTTCGTCAAATTTTTTTGTGGCAAATTTTCGTGTCTTGTCAACGTAGATGAAGTTATATGGATCGGATGTTGCTCTCTCATAAGCTTCTTTTGAAATATTAATTGTTTGCTCGACAGAGCAGTGATTTTTCATTGGTGCTTGGGAATTCATAGATTATAAAATGACTGCAGTTCAGTCTGATATCTTTTGGTGTCTTATAATAGCTTTGTGACAGATAGATCACGCTGCAATTTTTATGTCTTCCGCGTATGAAATAATGGACCAATGGTTTTTGGTTCTTCTCACAGACGAAATCGTCGAATATCACAAGCTTTTGATTGTCGTCTGCCAATTCAGATACTTGAATAATCTGGTCAGAGCTGCAAATTTCCCTTTCGTAAACGGTCGTTGCCATTTCTCAGAACAGTCGTTGCCATTTGAAACGGTCGACTACACACTTCACTTCAAAGAAAATTAAAAGAAACAAACTGAGAAAAAATATTAACAAAAATTAAGACAAAAAAGGAGAAAAAACATTTATAAAAGAAAAACTGGAGGAAAAAAAGAGCCCGAGAATTTCAAGATTCGAACTCGGGTTCTTAGCCCTCACCCTAAACAGAACCCTAACCCGAACCCTGACACATATGACCAGCGAGACACAACTCCCAATACCCGCAACCTTTTGAGTTCTTATACCTAATAAGTGCAATTCAGAGCTAAAAAATGGCATCGACCGTTTCAAATGGCAACGACCGTTCTGAGAAATGGCAACGACCGTTTACGAAAGGGAAATAAGCGTCGGAGTTAGCCTCAATAATATTGTAACCAACATCTTTGCTTATCAGACCGAACACCTTCAATAAATCTTTATACTTTGATTACTCAAGGTTTTTGGCGTACAGGAATATTTTATCAAAGTATAACAGATTGTAAATCATATGCATCAATGCGTTTATTTTACCAGATCCTGACGGTCCACAAATCAACCTTCTAAAGCCTCTCTCAGGCATGAAAGCATATAACTGTTTATAATTTTCGATATTTCCACCAGCAGAGTCGTAATTCGGTATTCTCATTTTATTATATGTATATATTATACCAAAAATAATTTCCTCTCTGTGTGAAATTTTTTTTCAAAAAATGGGTAATTAAAAAAACAAAACAAAAAAAAAACAAGAAAAATCAAATGAGGTCAG
Source organism: Montipora capitata (assembly GCA_949126865.1). Lineage (NCBI taxonomy): Eukaryota > Metazoa > Cnidaria > Anthozoa > Scleractinia > Acroporidae > Montipora > Montipora capitata. The sequence goes on along the minus strand of OX421447.1, from coordinate 58,479,142 downwards.
AACCTGCAAAAAGCGAATATGAGTTACCAAAGACCCCCGACGAAGATGAAGAATATGGATTAAGCTTGGAGGTGTTAAAAGAGTTCGTGAGGGCTGCTACGATGAATTACAAAAACGTGACTATTATTTTGTGTTGAACGAGATGTTGAACACCATGTTGAACACCATGTTGAAAAATATTTTTTGTCCAAACGCAAGATATGCATTAAGCGAACCTCGCTGACCCCACAATTTAGCGTGATAACAAAGGCCCATAATTTAGCGTAATAGAAAATTTTTGCAAAATTTGCAATTATCGTTGGCGTAGTATTATATCAGCGTGTGTGAAATATTCCTGTACACTCTCTTTCCATACTACTGTTATGGTGACTTATGGATTCTTAGCCTCGTTTCTATGCTGTAGCGAACCGGATATTGTTGAAAGCCCTTTAAATACCCAATTAACGCTTTACAAGATTGTCAACAACATTTTTTTAGGTTCCTTAAGCTCCACTTAACACTACTAGGCCACTAGCTTGCTTCCTCCCAAAATGCTTACGAGAATACTTAAGCGCCCAGACTATGAAGTCATGATTTCCATCATCCACGAGACAATTTCCATCAAATCAAATCTTCTCTAGAATTCGAACTGGCCGGTTTATCGCCAGTTCCTCAAAGCTTATTGGCCGTTTCAGTGCTTTTAAGCATTCGCCTCTGTTTGGGATATTTTGTTTCATGTTCATTATTGTTCATGTCAATTAAGAATGTTAAGACAGTGACATCTTGAAAATAAACAGGTAGTCTTAAGTTTGGTAGTCTGTCATTTTCACCTGCTCCCATTTTCACGGGAAGTCCTAATTTATGGCTTGGCAGTTTGGCATTTTCACCTGCTCGGCAAAAAGAAACCTTTGCAGCATTTCTTCCCAACAGCATTCATTTTACCGAAGCTTCGTCAAGGTGACAATACACCGCCCAATAGCCAGGTCTTGTAGCCTGCACTTGGTTTACTCAGCCATTTCGAAATCGTACAGTTGCATTATTCAGGGGTAAGTGTTTCATTTTTATTTTTCACTAAAAGGTTTCAACGATATCATGGTAGCAAACTTTGTTGTATGTCTATTTCTTTCCGGCATTAAACGGGAAAAAAAATACGTTGGATTTATTACGATGGTTCCAAAAAATTCGAAAGAGAGTCACGCAAAAAATTGGAACACTTGAGTTAGCTTTTTTCTATGCAAACAATTGTTTTCAAATGTAATTCGACCTTTATCAACACGTTTGATAAAACCAGATTTTCATGTTTTCAATGTTTGATTCCTCTTTTTAAGTTAGGCAAATATACGTTTCTTTTAAAAGTTACACCTCTGAGGCTTAGCGTTTTGGATCCAGTTGGACAAACGCTTTCGCCAACAGAAAAATTCTTAGGTCACATGATAAATCTAAACACTTATTTTGCTGAGCGATTGCTGGGTCCTTTTTTCATTTTTTGTAATTTCGAAAAGAGCTAAAGCAAAGTTTTCGAATTTTGAATCAATTTCTTATTTTGCGGTTTGCCGGAATCAGTTTCCACCTCAATATCATTTAACTTATAATTAAGTAATTTCACGTAATTTTCTACCCTTACTTATCCCAGAAGATGAAGTAAAAACGTTCCAGGTGCATTTAAGTATTAGCCTTATCAATCAAGTTATCTGCGCTGTCTTTAATCTTGGTTTGTTGCCTTGCTATATGCAGAGCAACTGATGCAATAGACAGAATGATGGAAATGTTCAACTTCAGCTAGGGCATAACATCTCGAATGATGTAAATATTAGTGAGGGCGCAAACTTAAGAATTTTTTTTTAATGTATATATTTTATCAGATGTAGCATATGTTTCAAGCCTTAACTTCCTCTGGCAAGCGCTATGACTTACAATTGAGAAATTTCTCTTACAACTCGAGTAGCTCCCTTTTGTATAATGAGCCAATTAAAAATGAGTTTTTGACTTCATTTTACCAAGAAAGAAAAGTGACAAGTTGCCAAAAATGGGTGAGCTTGGATGACAGTTATTTATATCCAACGCTATTCATTATTTAAAAATCACTTTGGATCTTTCAAAGAAAACT
>OX421447.1:58464556-58472056 GCA_949126865.1 Montipora capitata | reverse complement strand
ATATTTAAAGTACCTTTTTCAGTAACTGAATTGCGCTGCAAACGAGAGGCTTCGCGAGTCGCTTATAACAGGGTATATTCAATCTATGAGAAATTAAGTCTGTTGATTTGCGAGAGGTACAAAAATGTATTGGATTTAAACAGCATGTTACGACACATATCGTCGATAATGTTGGATGTTTCTTGTTTTAGGCACAACAGCTCCATCGTGGCAAATATCAAGAGGTAAACTATGTAAACTTCAAGACGTTTTTTCATCAGATGTTGAATATTTCTCACGTTTTGGCTTCATGTCATATGTATTCTATGGATTATTCAGATTGTGCCTTGAAATGTCTCCTCAACATGTCATGTTTCTCCTTCAATTTTGCCACCTTGCCTGACAATAACTCTGGTCAATATTTGTGTGAACTCCTGGCGTCAGATAAGTACAATCACGCAAACAGTTTTGTACCAAGCAGAGACTTCGATCATTTCGCTATTACGGTAGGTTTCTCAACTGATAGATTTAGTAGAAAAATGGTTCTATTTTGACTCTATGCTGTTGACCCGTTGCTTAATTAAAAAATTTAAAAAGTGTCCTGTGTTGACTATCTGTTGCAGGTAATTTTCGTTTCAGTTAGTTTTACAAGAGTACCCAACGACACATTTTTCAGAATTCACCTGTTAGTAACCAAAACGCTTTCTAAGTGGCTGCGAAGACGTTATTGCTTAATATTTAACTTTCGTAGGGAAAAAATATGCGTTCGTCATTGCCACAAGTTTACGCGTGCACCATGAGCTTCTCAGAGCTTTGTAATACAAACGTTCCCTGAAGTTATTCATGTCCGGCGGGGTTAGTATTTGGATGGGTGACCTTAAAAATATACCACTTTGTATTAGAAGCATAGGACCGAAAATTCTATTTTAACGCTCAAAAATGCGAACTAAGCAAGGTACAGATTTTGTTAGCTTGCTTTATGCAAAACAAATATTGATGCAAAAGTAAATAAATATTGATACACAGTTTTTAGGAAGAGCAGAAGGAAGTTTTCAGGATGGTCGATCGAGAATAAAATATTTTGACATCAGCAACAAAATTTACGACATGAAAACAACATTAATTTTGAACCACGAATATAAAGTTACCATCAGCGAAAAACATTTTGGGAGATTTTTGCTACGTTCAATTTTCACCATTGTTAAGAAAATATGGTAACCCATCGATGCGAGAAATCTTGGTTTTATAGCCATGACGTCATCAACCGTCCGTTCATACGTTCGTACATACGTACGTCCGTACGTCCACCTCTCCATGTATGCCAATGTGAGCAGTATCAGCCTAGTTTACAGCATACATCTTTGATATTGGACATCCATCTTTTGATCAATTGACGAAATGTTGCATCAAAAATGTTGCATCAAAACTTCAAATTTAACTTGCAGTACAGTGGGCCGTACTGTACAGTCCGGCCGGCTAAATTAGCGAATCATTGCGTGCATGCTATCTGAGAGATGAAATGAATTGCACATTTAGGTTAAATACATTTTTAGCATTATCTCACTATTTAGATATTTAACTTTGTTGCAGCCTTGACGTTCTTCTTCAGTTGAGTTCTTAGCCAGGCCACAAAATTAGTCGGTTCTTATTCCACAGACAGTTTGCAATTAAAAGACTTAAGTTAAAGATATTCGTTAGAGATTGCACAAAATAACAATGTTTTATAAGATTAATTGACAGTAACATTTCTCGACAATCGTTTTCGCTTTTAGAGCCCATGTGAAAGCCTTCCTTGTAAAAATGGTGGAACATGTCGTCCGCTGTATGACACAAATTCATACGTGTGTCAATGTGCTGAGGGAAACAATGGAACGTACTGTGAGCATGGTAATAGTGTTTAATTTGTTGAACAAAGTTGAGGACGAAAGAATAACTGACGTGAGATAGGATGCATGAAAATAAAACTCATTTTAAAATCGTTTACAAATTGACAAGAGCACCCAAAACATCCTCACGGAGGGGACTCGGCAAGGGCACCCAAAGAGCAAATTAAGAAAAAAGCCTTCGAGAGACATTTCCAGGCTCCTTGTAATGTATAAAGACTGTCTAAAGAGATGTTTTTATAACATGGAAGATATTGCTCTGTCCGGATATCTTAGCTGAAAATTGAATTGTCTGAGAATTTTTGGGTACGATATCTTCATTTCAGAAATTGCTAGCTAAACGTTACCTTCTAAGAACTTCCAACCGAACCATTTGCTCATCCGAAACTTCCAGGTGACCTTTATTGCAAAAATATCCCTTCCGAAAACGTAAGGGCCTAGTTTTTCCTGGTTACCAGGGGCGGATCCAGGATTTTTCTTAGCAGGGGGTGCACCACTAAGCAAGTGCTTAGATGACTGGTGACTTTTTTTTTGCAGAATACCAGGGGAGGGGGGGGGGGGGGGCGATGCGTATCCCATGAACCCTCCACCTAGATCCACCCCTGGTTACGAATCTCTTCGGAGATGTTTTAGTAATTAAAAGAAATCTCTATTTGTTTGGCAACGTAGAACCGACATTTTTAGAACAGTTTGACTATCCCGAACAAATATTTCCGCTGACTCAAGATAATCGTTGGGTGCCCCTGACTCGGACTACATTAAGGCAAATGTGTTTAATGCATTTCTCCCGTAAGAGAACGCATGTTTTATGAGTCAAATGAGTCAATGAGTCAATGAGTCATGAGTCATGAGTCAATGAGACTCACTGTCAATATAGCAATAATTTGTTGATTAAGCCTAAGCCCTCGTTTCAGTGATTAGACCTAAGCACTCTCTGAAATTTTAGCTTTCATTTTATGGTTTTATTAACTGCACTAACTCGTTGACTCATTGACTCATTGACTCATTGCGTCATAAATACTTAACACTCCTCCCGTAAACGACTTAGTTGAGTGTCACCTGATTTTCTTAATCAAGTCACTTTTAGATATAGCTATGAGCATGGTCTTGCGATTGTTTCTCAATCTGAAAAATTGAGGACCTTCGCGGGCTGCAGTGATCAACAAGTTGAGTAGAAATTTCGTATCGACCTTTTTCAGTGTGCCAGCGTGCTTATGTGTTTGCGTAAACATTAAACATGGATCTGAATCAATATTTTGTCGACTTAATCCTCCTCTGTTCCTTTCCGCAGAATGGCAGAAGGTAAATGTAGACCCAGTGTGCTTTGGGGTGAAGAATGATTCATTCGGAACCTTCGAAATCCACAAGCCAGGAGACATTTATCGCTTGAAGCTGGTCCATCGCTCAGGATATGTGAATTGCGAATTCCCCACAGCCTTTAACACTAAGTGGGGCTGTGCCTATATCGAAGACGGTTATTTCAGCCAAAAGTTAAATGTTCATATTACTAACGAAAATAACACCCGTATTTTTCCAGCAAACGTTGGCGGTTCACTGGTGCTGGATGCTTATTTTTACTACACACTCCTTGGTTTCCATGGAAACTCTTCCGAGATTGTGTTTGATTCTACTCCTACTCCTTTGTCTGTGGTCGCTGGTCAGAAGTTAAGGATCTGGTATGGTGAAGACCTGGCAAATATGGGCGAGGGTGACAACATGGGTGGATCCTGCACTGATGTGTACGCTTTTCGCCAGTGATGAAGTGAATGGAATCGGCGTCAGTTAAAGCGATGTGAAGGAAATTCAGTTGAGCTAAATTAGGGGAAAGTTAAATGAAGTAAAATGTAATGTAAGAATGGGATCTTGGAGGTTCTTGTTCTGTACCATATTACAATGACCTTTGAGTAGTTTGTAGTCCCGGTCCCCTCGTTGCTTTCAAGATAGCAGTCTTTAATAGTAATATCAAAGGAAAAAAGTGTAAAGGTAATTCCAGATCCAGCTACTGCTGCTGCGTGGAAATCGCGTAGTTTCCAACCCTCTGGCCGACATTTGCTAAGCGATACAATTTTACGTCAAAGGAACCTATACCGAACTTTTTTGCCTGATCTTTCAGCCCCAGAAAGTCGATGATTTTCTTGATAAACTCACTTATGGTAGGTTAATCGCATGGATTCTTGACGCGAACTCTATACCACTCTATGCGCTTTTCTTCTCCCGTGCGATACAAAGTCACAATTCCTTTTGGAATAATCACATTTCACGTGCATGTGAGCGGCATAAAACTTCTAAAAACATGCAATGAGCAAAGCTAATCGATTCCAGACAGTTCTGGTCAGCCTTGTTCCCAAGTTCTCTCTTCTTTCCGTCCCTTGGAGCGAGAGAGTCTGGGAAAGAGAAGAGTAATAAGAGAGACCCTGGGAACTAAGAGCAAGGGAGTTACAGGTCTCTTAAGATTCTAAATATTTCAAAATACTACCTACCCACTTTTTTGGTTATCTTCACGCTTAACGGTTATACATTTTTCGATGTTTCACGGCTCACGGTTATAAGCCCCATTGAGACCCTCCTTTTGGTTGATAGCTACAATAGGTGATACACAAAAGTATTCGTAACGTTTTTGCAGGCTATCGCAGCACAGAATTCCGTGTTCATAATTTACGATAAAAAAATAAGAATAACAATAATAATAATAATATTGTTGATGATGATGGCAATTGTTACATAATCAAAGCTTGCGTCATAGTCTGCGCATGCGTAGTTGGTTTCCCAAAAAAAAAAAAAAAGCCCATGATTGACTGACTTGTCGTTTTGCTCACATCTTGGACATGAATAAAGTTTATAAGGGTTTCGATAGCTTTTCAAAGTACTGGATTTGATAATGAAAGTACGGGACAGGACTCTTCATGTCTCCGTTGTAATATAAGACCGATTGCACGCGCCCCGGGAGCGAATCCTCAAGGAGGCCTGGGTCCCCTATAAACTGCTCTTAGTGACTCTAATAAATGCTGTTTACATTCTTGAGATTGGAGAAAGAAAAGAAACTAAACCTATCGAGTGAATGAAATGCCAACTGGTCGATTATTCCGTTAAGTAAGCAAAATAAAGCAATGTGACTTGTTAGTTTAAAAGATTTATTGCGCGTGATTGTCTTGTGTCTCTTCAGCCCATGGGTTCCTGAGATACCCAAGTCCAAAAAGAAAACAAACAAAAAAAAGCCAACTGATTTATATCGTCAAAGTACCGGACATGAAATGGTAGACAACCTGACGAAACGTCCAGCCTCCGGCCTCAAACGAAAACCCTGGAATATTAATATATATTAGAACAAAATGCATACTTTTACAGTAATGAAGCTTTAAAAGAGTCTTGCTTAACAAACCTTTACCTCAGGTCGAAGACACCGTGTTAACTTGAAGGTTGGTCTAAATAATTAGTTGAGATTATAATATAATGTGTTAAAAGTCGTTGTTTCTGACTGATCTGATTTAAAAAAAAAAATTGGTTATATGTAAATAAGAATAGCCTTAAACTTAATTTTCGGTTGCAACTGCAGCCTTCTTCAGAGTAAAATATGCGGTTTTGAGTGTGTTTGTCATTTAAATAAATCATATTTTACTCTGAAGAAGGCTGCAGTTGCAACCGAAAATTCAGTTTAAGACTATTTCTATCTATATATAACCGATTTTTTTTAAAATCAGATCAGATACAACATTTTTTAACACACTATATCATCATGATGACTGATCTCCTTTCAAACAAGTTGTAAATGTAAATGCATGTGAAGGTGGCTCTGCTAATGTGAGTCCTGTTCCGGTAGTTAGAAATTTAAACCTAGGATCATGGTTCAGTTCACAGCTCACTATGTCTAGCCATATCAGTAAGCTTTATTGTTCTGTTCCAGAGTTTTGAAGCAAGCAACCGTGGACAATCTTCCTGTCGGTGTACGTTGGATCAGTGGCTTGATCTGATCGGCGTAATTACAAGTTGAGAAACTAAATATTTTAAGAAAGAGCCGATACAACTGATACAACGTAGATTTGATTTTAGTGGTGTACTATATTTCGGCTGGCCAAACCAGCCTTCTTCAGGTACAATGAGAGTTTACAATGGATTGCTTCTATGTACAAATATATAGTAAATGGATGTTGACGTAATACTGGAAAAAATGTGATAAAACATGACAGTTAAAACGAATTTGAAATCAAATACTAAGAGTAACGGAAAAATAACGAAAATGACTCTAAATAATAAACTAAAATCTAATACGTTTCTAAACTGAAATCCAATACGTTTCCTCGCGAAGAAACGTATTAGGCCTAGTTTATACGTCGCGCTATCGTCGAATTTAATTCAGACGAATTTACTTCCAGGTCCTACTTTAAAATAAATTCTACGATAAAGCGACGTCTAAAACGAGTTCAATTCGTCTGTTAAATTAAATTCGTCCTAGACGCTTTATCCGTCTTTAAGAAAACGGATAAAATATCTTTAAAGCGTTATCACTTTACCTGTCGCACCAGTGTCGCGCCGACACTAATTATTAATTATACTTCTGACCAAGGTATATTGGATTCCGGCTGAGAAATAAATTCAACCATAATTCGACCCATTAATTTTGACGCGTAAAACCACGGTACAATTAATGTCGACGGAAGGACAAATTTAATTGCAATTAAACTCGTCTCAATTAAATTCGACGATAGCGCGACGTATAAAGTAGGCCTTAGATTTCAGTTTATTATTTAGAGTCATTTCCGTTATTTTTCAGTTACTCTTAGTATTTGAATTCAAATTCGTTGTAACTGCTATGTTTTATCACATTTTTTCCAGTATTACGTCAACATCCATTTACTATATATACGTACATAGAAGCAATCCAATGTAACCTCTTATTGTACCCGAAGAAGGCTGGTTCGACGAACCGAAACATAGTTCATCACTAAAATCAAATCTACGTTGTATCATCTCTTGCTTAAAATATTTTGATCTGTTGCATTTTACCACCTGTGTAATATTCGACGCATATGCAAGTATTTATCTCAAGAAACTACGGGGACGTTGGTACATGCTTTCATAACGTCCCGCATCGGTTATTGCAATAGCCTATTGTGTGGGCTGCCAAACAACCAGCTTGCGAAAATTCAGAGAGTTCTGAATGCTTCTGCTAGGCTGGTATGTAATGCGCCTAGGTTTTGTCATATGACACCAATAATGCCCGATTTGCATTGGTTGCCTATCAGGGCACGCATCAACTTCAAGGTCCTTCTCCTCGCGTTTAAGGTGTTACGCGGCCTCGCGCCTCAGTATCTGCAGTCCTTAATAAGTGTCAAGACAGCATGCTATAATCTCAGGGGTTCTAATACTTTACTCCTAGCGATGCCATCAGTGAAATCTAAGGTCACGCTAGGAGATTGGGCATTCGCCGTCGCAGCGCCGTCATTGTGGAACTCTCTGCCTAGTGAGCTTCGCTCAATCCATGTGTAAATAGTTTTAAAGCTCATCTTGACCCTTCTTTTTAGACATGCATATACTTAACAGAGATTTTGATAATACTTTCGAAAATTATTTAGCAACTAGTTTCTACCATATTGTGTATTTTTTAAATTTATTAGTCCTTGCCATATTTTAGTTAGATATT
>OX421447.1:58454556-58459556 GCA_949126865.1 Montipora capitata | reverse complement strand
CTATAATAAGGTATTTACATTGAACTCGCAACCAGCACGGGTTCGTGATAAATTTGTAATGTCCTACCTGTGAAAGAAAGAGACGCATTTCTAATTCGGCCACTCGGCGACCTATTCAATGAAAAAGTAAAACATTGTTAAATGAATTGATCAGGACTGAGTCGGGCTAGCGTTGAACTAGTTTTAAATACCATGCCAACGAATTGTTTTTGTTTTGTTTTTTATCAAACTTATCCCGCGATTAGCCCTTACACTGCTGTCGAACATGTCCAAGTGATTTTGTTTAATCTGGTTGTACACTCAAGTACTATTAGCTACAGCTAGTGCATCCACTTACCAAGGCACATTCGAGTGCCATATCCGAAAGGAAGAGAAGCAAAAGCATGATATGAGGACTTGTGTGTATCATCCCTCATCCACCGCTCAGGTTTGTACTTTTGAGGTTCATCAAACAGCTTGGGATTGCGGCCCATTGAATACAACGCCATACGAACCATTGTCTGCCAAAGAGAAGTGAATACGTAAGGGCAGAGAAACTAACGTATGCGAAGACGCAAGCGCAAGGAAAAACACTGAAGTCTGAGTGCAAAACGCGGACGCAATGATTTCGCATACTTCAAGAATGTTTTAGTGTGAACAGAACGGAATAGAACACGCATGCGCACCTTCTTTGCTTCACGTTGCTGCATACTTTAGACCTAAGTAAGAGCATCCTTGCACCGGATAACATTAGTTAACATCCAACAAAAGTTTAACGTGACATTCCTTACGTTTTACATATCCCGAGATAAAGCAAATACATATTTTGAGACGACGTTTAAATGATCGTTCAGGGTCTCTCTTCTCTGCCTCCATTGTCGTTGAGTAAAGACCCTGGTTCACTCTGGTCACGTGGTACTCGTCGACAAACGTTTTCCCACTAGGGTAGTGTTTTCGTTATATTGTGATCCCGCAACTGGGCGAACGAGTATTCGTTTGACAAGGTATTTTTAAAGAAGTAATCTTTATCTTACAGTGTAAGTATCAAAAAGGTCAAAGGAGCGGATGTTATATTCCCACAAGTTCAATGTCCAGCAGCGACTGCCGTTCACAAAAAAAAAATTGATTTTGTTAGTAACTAAAGTTGCTACTCCAGAACAAACACTAACATCAAGAATACACCAAACAATACGATTGCTTGATAAAAATGTCCTTTTTTTATTTTACCGCGGCTAAAAATATACACACCATTAAAGCGCTGTGCAGTGATAATAAAAAATACCTTAACGACATCGACAATTCACACGAAGTTGTCTAAATATAAATATCGTAAGTCAAAACTGTCAACTCGCTGTTCAAGATTGCGACTTTAGGAATCACGTTGTTTAACATTCGAAAGAAAAACGAAAATCAAAAAACAAAATAAAATACCTGCACATGTTAATACAGTTTGATTTGATGATTTGACGTCGATACGTGACATGAGAAGTTAAATAACAACACACCGGCTGATCGCTGAACAGGTTTGTTTCCCATGGATAAACGTTTCGCTTGTTTTCTTGCACGACAAAATCTTCTTTCCTTTAAAATTGTCGCAAACTATTAGCATTCTTCGTTGATCCGGACCTTCACACGGGTGAAAACTTGAATAACGCGAGGGTATTTTCTGTGGCGTCCCATCGATTTGACCACAACTTTTTGCCTTTCACGTCAAATTCCATATGTGTGGTACATAAAAAAGACGGCCGTCAAACGTTTTGTCGATGGTCATCTGGCCACAAAACCAATTGCGTGCTGATTTCCTTCTTTGCAATGTCGACATGGCCTACATTGCCACCCATCCCCTAACAGATTCCGGAGAGACACGTGACCAGAGTGAACCAGGGTCTTTTCTCAGCGACAGTGGAGGCAGAGAAAAGAGACCCTGGGAACGTGGTTGATGAACGATGGGTGATGTCATAGCCCGAGGTGCTCTGCGCGAGCAACTACGGAGCGCGAGCAACTAGGGAGCTTAAGCACGCGACGTTTTTGAGACACGTATGGCAACCGAAAGTGAACATTTCGCATGTCAGGACAGCAGTGTCTCCTAGATTTTTAAACTAATCATCTCTAATGTAGAAAAGATACTTAATATAAATAGCAATATATCTGGAAAGAAGCAGACTAACAACAATTTTTATAAAAGTGACGACACATTTGAAATTAAATTTGCAAGACATGTTTCGGTCGTGCAACGACCATCTTCAGTTGAAAGTAGAATTAATTTGAAGTTACATTTGAATTTATAATATGCTAAACAAAGATAAATAACAACGTGAAATAAATTGGAAATCTAACAAAATAGCCAAAGGTAACAAAAAAGAGTGTACAATGGAACATGTTGATTAGAACGAGAGAGTTAAATTAACGTGATATAATTGCTTATTTAAAGAAGGTTGCTCCCAGGAAATGTGCAACGCTTCTTTTATCTTGACCTGGAATTTTGTGGTCGCACGGTCTATAACTTCAAAACATTCCGCAGAGCAGGAGTTACGGCATGCCTCGGATTGTTGAAGGTGTTTAAAGATATGTGAGGTCCTGTCCCTGTTTAAGTGTTCGCGAATGCGTGTCGAGAGGTGTCGGCTAGTTTCGCCGACATAGCAAGAATTACAGCTTGCACAGGTAAACTTGTAGACAACATTCGAACAGACTTCAACAGGCACAGGGTCCTTCACACTAAACATGTTACGGATCTTGAAGGAAGAAAAGGCTAGCTTAACATCAAGATTGTTACAATAACGTTTAAGTAATTTACGTAATCTGTTTTGTGCTACAATAGAGAAGGGCCCAACATAAGGTAATTTAAAAAATTGTGTAGGATTAGAGGGAGGACTAGCAGGTGTGTTCGAAAGGGTCTGAGTTTTTGTAATATACAGCTTAATGACTCTCTCAACGATATGACTGGGGAAAAGGTTTTTACGTAAGATTAATAACAATTTCTTGATATCCTCATGGAAGCCTACCCACGTGTTGTTGATTTTGTACGTTCTGTCAACTAGAGTCCTGATTAAGCCAAGTTTGTAAGAGAATGGTGTAAAACTAAAATAATTAGTTAATAGACCGGTGAAAGTTTTCTTACGATAGACCCTGGTAATAGGAGAAAGAGGTTGACTGTTGTCAATCAGAACATCCAAAAAGGGGATTTTTTTATCCATCTCTTTTTCCATGGTGAAACGTATGTTGGGATGTCTATCGTTGATGTAGTCAAAAAACAAAGTAGCGTCATGTTCAGTGTCAAATAGACAAAAAGTATCGTCAACACACCGTCGATAAAGTAAAATACTGGAGGCCTTGTAGTTTTCCAACCAGATCCTTTCATGGTGACCCATGAAAAGATTAGCCAACACCGGGGCAAGGGGAGAGCCCATTGCCACCCCATCAATTTCATCAAAAAACGAACCCTTAAACAGGAAATGTGTTTGAGCAGTGGCAAAATTAAAAAGATTTCTGAGCTCAGTTTTAGTTAGCTGGAGATCAGGGTTGCCCTTGGAGATGTAGTCAACTGCCAGGTTGACACACTCCTCCAAGGGTATGTTTGTAAACAAACTTTTGACATCAAAGGAAACCATGAACTTTCCCGATAAAGGCAATTCATTGATTTCACGAACAAAAGTAAAAGTGTCTAAAGCACAATATTCAGATGGGATACGAGGTTCCAAAAGAGTGCATAAATACTTAGCCAGCTCATAGTTGTATGTTCCAATTGAAGAAACTATAGGACGGAACGGAGGAGTTGAGTTTGGCTCACGGGCCTTATGCATCTTGGGGAGGCCGTAGATTCGAGCAGGTTAAGAGCCAGAGGGATAGATTTTGTCATAAACACAGCGATCCAAATGGCCATTCTTTAGAAGCTTCCTGAGGTAACGTTGTAGCCTACCTTCTCTTGACAAGGTGGGGTCTTCCTTGATAGGTCTAAATTTGGAAGTGTCATTGATGATCTTGAGAATACCATTGTCATATGCAATTCTGTCCAGGACCACAACACCATTTCCCTTGTCCGGTTTTAAAATCACGATGTTTTGTATCTTCTTCAAGTCCTTCAAGATTCGGTATTTCTTACGATCGGCAGTCGTTGGTCGATGTGCAGATACGTAGGAGTGTGCAAGATGAGAAAGGTCAGCCACCAGTTTGGCATCGTGTTGTTTATTAATGAGTTTCTTTGCCATAGTGCGATGTATGAGTTCGAAACTAGCCGACACCTCTCGACACGCATTCGCGAACACTTAAACAGGGACAGGACCTCACATATCTTTAAACACCTTCAACAATCCGAGGCATGCCGTAACTCCTGCTCTGCGGAATGTTTTGAAGTTATAGACCGTGCGACCACAAAATTAGGCTCGATTACCAGCCGCTGTTTCGGGAAATGAACCAGCGCTCACTCCCGAAATCTCGGCTGGACGCGTGAGGTGAGCCATTGTTAATCTCCGCCAATCAGAAACTCGCCTGCACAAATCCGTCTGGCATAAATTATATGTTTTGGCTGCGAAGGTATTCTTTGACCCGGCCTGTTCGAGGTTTACAGTGCTTTTAAGGTAGGAAACATCCAAGATTGCGACAACGAAAAGTATTCGAGAAGCTGGAGAATGGGAATTGTGTCGTTTTCTACCGCCCGAGTTCGCAAACTTCACTGATTTTCCAGTTGGCGCCAAGGTCAAAATACGGCTTTCAAATCCATTGCTATTGCAATTTTCTCCTCATACTTCGCTAATGTAAGAGCAAGTAAAATTCCTCAAGGTCAATTGAAAGTACTGCTGAGTTTATTGCTGGCAAAACGAGGAGGCCGATGAGGTCGACTGAAAGCTAAAGCAGCCGAAGATTTCGTTGATGATTCGCTGGTTGAATTCAAACTGACGTTGATCATTTAACCACAAACTCAAGCTCGTATCATCTGGAAACTTCGCACAGACGTTTTAAGCATTGTTATGTAATTTCTCTTTTCTTAAAATCAGTGTTTTTGGGATGTCTAATGCTACTTCCCC
>OX421447.1:58437056-58444556 GCA_949126865.1 Montipora capitata | reverse complement strand
GGCTTTTTCGTTTGCCTTTGTTCATCTGAGGTTTCTTGTTATGCTTGTGAATAAATATTGTATTTTAGGGGAAAAGGATTCATGCACTAGTGAGAGCAGCTTTCCTTCAACCAATGAAATACCTGGTTTAATTCTTGAAATACGTAGGTTAAGTTTGTAAGCTTACTATTATTATTATTATAATTACTATTATTATTATTATTATTATTATTATTATTATTATTATTATTATTATTATTATTATTATTATTATTATTATTATTATTATTATTATTATTTCGTTCATTCACACGATATGTTGTTAACATGGTTTGTAAACTAGACATCAAGCCACGACCTATGGCCTTAGGTGTCTAGTGTTCTTCTCAAGATTCTTGCCGTTCCTAACAAGGAGGCTTTTTGTAGTAATACCGTGCAATCTAGTCCAATTTTCTTCAACGATGTTTTCAAATTTTTGCTGAACGTCCCTAGTGCACCAATGACAATTGGTACGACAATTACTTTTCGGCAGCTCCAGATTTTCGCAATCTCTCTTTTTAATTCTTGGTATTTTTCCCTTTTCTCTCGTTCTTTTTCCAGCACACTTGTATCAAAAGGGCACGCGATATCTATCACATAACATGATCTTTCTATCTTATCAAGAACAACTACATCAGGTCTATTATGCTCAATTTGACAGTCTGTTTGAATTCGGAAGTCCCATAACACCTTTACTTGATCGTTTTCTATAACTCCTTCAGGATCATGATCATACCACTTGTCTTTGCATGGGATGTTGAATTTCTGACAGAGTTTCCAATGGATAACTTGGCCTACCTTATAATGTCGCCACATTTTATACTCATTATTATTATTATTATTATTATTATTATTATTATTATTATTATTATTATTATTATTATTATTATGATTATTATTATTATTATTATTATTATTAGCTGTGGTCACACTATAGACTTTTACCTAGGGCAAATTCATTAAAAATTTCCCAAGGTAAATTCATCTCGGGTTTCATTTTACCTAGGTAAAAAATTCTGGGAAGGTCACACCACTGAAACACTACGGCCTGGTTTATATGATCAGTTGTTGGAGGTAAATAAAGAGATATCCATTCTAAAATTCTGGTTGATCTTCATCACTTTCAGAATAGAGAGAGCATCCAATTCTGCAATGAAAAAACTTCCCAGTTAAGTAAAAAGCAACATGAACAATTTTAAACGGCCACGAGAAATTGAATTTCAAATTTCAAAAGATACTCACAATCTTGCTCGGAACTGCGACACTTCGAATTTGAGCTGAAATGACCTTCGGAGATTACGCGTGCCCCAAAAATTTATTTCACAACGTGAGAGGTCAGGGTTCTGTCATTAAGACCTTCGCCGACGAGCATGTATTGGCTAGCAACCTCGGTATTTCATTTTTCCCTAGCTATCGACTTGGGGTAGCTGTCAAGGGAAACTCTGTTGTTCTCGAGAAATTTCCCAGCTCCTGACAATAAAATTTCCCCGAGGTTAATTAAGTTACCTAGGGAAAAATCGGTCACACTTAAAAAATTAAGTTTCCCCAGGTAAACTGTCAACAAGTCGACTTTACCTAGGTAAAACGTCTGTAGTGTGACCACAGCTATTATTATTGTTGTTAACATCAATTTTTCTTCAACTGTCCATCAATCTAATAATCAACTTACAATTTTATACTAGTGACAATTTCTTAATTTAATGATTGCATGTATAAACCTACTTAAAATTGACAGGTTGTATAGAACTAGGCCAACTTACACTCCAAAGACCACTTGAATAGTTCATCTTGCAAACTTCGAATGATTCCATCAGCATCACGCATTGTTTTTATTTGAGACAGCAAATCAGCCACAACATCATTCAATGGCTCTGCATATCCTTCAGTAACTTTTGGTCTCAACATTTTCATGTTCAAGATGCGACGAATCCTGTACCACTCTTCACCATTCCTACATAAAAATAATAATGAAGGAAGACAATGGCACCTAATAGTAAGGCTTTTTGAAACCTTAGATTAGCATACAAAAATAAATTGGCCTAATTATGTGATTTGTATCTTAGGAAATCATTAAGATTGCAACTATATATACACCCCTTTAATAAGTGTAATATATGCCGTTTTCCGCGAACGACTAACTCTTGCTTTCAAATTTTATTTAGAAATGTACAAAGGCCTAAAACTTTTCTGATTTCTTTTCTTGTTTGAAGCCTTTGTACATTCCTGAATAAATTTTAAAAGCATGAGTTTGACGTCATTAGCGGAAAACAGCATACATTAGACTTATTAAAAGGGTGTATATTATCATCACTATCATTTTCATTTAAAGTGCCCCTGTGATAAAAAAAACCCCTTCCTTTTTTCCTTCAGATTTTAAAAGTGTGTTTGCTTAACACCTGACTGGCAAAATTTTGAGCTTTGATGTTTATCCAAAGGCCGTTTACTTTGAGTGTAAGTTTTGGATTTTACGGTCCGCCATTACTCACGTTCAAAACTGACCGATTGGACTTCAGATGGTTGGATCCAGGGAAAAGTGATGTCAAAGGCTCACTAGCTTAAAACTTCAGCGTGTGAACACAGCTTATTATATATGCAAAGCGTGAGTTTAAAAGTCTGAAAGCCCAAAACCCCCGTGCTGCATATTAATTCTGCGGCGTACACACGTATTGCATTCTTAAACTAGTGAGCCTTTGACGTCATTTTCTCCTCGATCCAGCTCTCTCAAGAACATAATGTTAGTAATGGCGGACCATTAAATAGGAAAATTACAGTTAAAATAAAGAGGTGTCTTTTTGAAATCAAGGCTTAAAACGTGGGTCACTTAGTGTTTTGTTAACATAGTTTTGAAATCCAAAGAAAAATATGAATTGATTTTTTGGTCACAGGGGCACTTTAAAAAAAGTGGATAGCCTGTGTACATCATGCAGCCGCCTTCTCAATATTTTTTTAACAGAGAGGAAGGCTAAAAAGTGGGACTCAAACTTCAAATTTTTGGTGATTCTTTCTCCTAGCCACTCTTCATTCTTTTAATAATTATCACTAGTTCTATAAAAAAATAAATCAGTAGATTAATACACCTGACCAGATAACAGGACTTACAAAGTACTAACGCCAGGCACAAGGTTTCTTTCATGCTTGTACTTTTCCCATAATGGAAAGGGTGGTTCTCGCTGCGGCCATTTGCCTTCGTTCCGGAACAAATACTCCACATCGTCTGGATTAGAAATGGCCACCGTCTCACGATCAAAGATTTTCTCGCGATAGATTTCTCCATATTGCTGAATTCGCTGTTGCTGCATTTCATGCATTCGTTGATAACCTCTAACACCATCTCCAAGGTCACGAGTGTAGTCAAGAAGCGTTCCAATAATTGGCAACCCTTTTGGACCTGGGATTTCGTCGAACGATTTCGATTGTATAACTTCCGCGGCTTGTGTGTGTGCCGAAGAGAAAACAATCTGTTTCCGACATTTCAAAGGCTCTTTACCTTTATAAACTCTCTGAAAGGCTCGAAATGGTCGGACTGCAACTCTGAAAGCCATTTTAACAGGAACAGCCTACGCAGCAAATTTAAAATGTAAACACGTAAGACGTAAATCCCAGGGGGAGGTAGTGAGGTATGCCATTTGAGTTTTTGCACATATCAAGAGATTAAATAAAGAGTACTTGTAAGTTAGTATGGTTTCCCGTTTCAATGACAATTTTCAGGTTTTTCCAGCAGAATTATTTCGTTAAAATAAATTTGGCACACCTACTTGGTTAGTTCTTTCAAGTCCCCTCGGGCATTTAACCGACCGATGATGAGCACATGCGATAGTTCGTCTATTTCTTGTAAACGATGTTTTGTCTCGGTTCTTAGTCAAGCCCAGGGCCCAGTTGTTCGAAGGCCGATTAACTTAATCCAGGATTAGCGTAAACTTTTGCTTCAAGTTTTAAATTTTTGGTGAAAGTTTCTTTTGCTTATTTTTGTTTTTCAAGATTGACTTCTTCTAATGTAAAGTTTTGCCGAATATCAGCGTTGAACAGCACTTGGGAGTAGAGATATAAACTTCTTGGTTAATTTTTAATCTGGGGTTAGCGTTAATCGGCTTTTGAACAACCGGGCCCAGATTTTTTTTACCCTTGGGTAAGACGCGGTGCTAAGGATTCAGCTTTTGTACTATCATAATCATTCTTAGCATTACGGCCCAATAGTGAGATTGTTGGGGGTTTAAAAGAGTCAGATCATGGATGAATTGGATTAGAATTAGCAAGGGCTCTTTACATCTATCTCGTGGTACTGAGTTGTACGCATGCATGGGCCATGCGATTTTTCCGTGGTGCTGTTCCCTGAGCGGACTGGAACTAGGAGTTATGCGCTCAGGGAGTACAATGTTTTTTTTTCTTCTTCTCCTTTTTTTTTTTTTTTTTCATGGTAGAGGTTAGATCATCAAGTAAATACATTGTATTGGATTGCATTGCCCTGTACTGTTGTTTTGAAGGGAAATCATTAACAAGTGAACTTGTCATTCAAAACGTATAACGGCAATTGTTTACAACTTAAATGTCTTTAATTTGTTACTAAAATTCTCGCCTCAAGCAATGTTACTAGTTAAGTTCAACAAGAGAAGTTTACTCTGTGTGACATGTATTAAAATATCTCCAGATACAGATGATGTGGAAAAATCTCTTCCCTTTTTTTTTTTTTCATCACAGTGAAGAGCCAACAACAATATTGTTTTGCAATGCTACGGTCATACCTTTACGGGGATTCAAGCTGTCAAATACAATACATACTTAATTAACCACTCCCCATGGGGGCTTTTCAGGGCCAATGAACGACAATCAAAGAAACGACAGAACACAACAACAACTGTTAAGATTCCTAACTGGCCGGAGGCAAGTCAGTTTGCTTTTTACAAGCGCAACCGAGAAGATGAACCAGTGACTACCAGGATCAAATTCAACGAGTTGTCAGAACGGGTCTTGATCCCGAGAACTCCAGATCTCAAGGCAAGCGTCCTAACCTCTGCAGTTAGTAGTGTGGCACCATGAATTTAGCACAAGGTATTGTGTGTCTTCACTGTCACGCAACAAGAAAATAAATTTTAATTAATAGTTCAATGAAAAAAGCCAAGAATTTGGAGTGTTGTAGTGGAAAGATTCATAAACCACCTCTCCGATTCTCAGGCCTTTGCGGTACATCGTTTCTGAATTATTTGCCGAAGCGTTTCAGGCAACTTGGAGGTTTTTGTATGGAGACGCCATGTCCACCAATATGAAAGGGCTTACTTAAAATACATGTGTATGGACACATATCCTAATGTACTTTAATGGAAATGTTCGAACTGCTAAGATTAAAAGGGATAGATATCTGATATCTGTACCTTTTACCCCGGGGGGGGGGGGGGGGGGGGGGCGGTACTCGATGTATCCCTGGTTGGGGAGGTGCGGCGCGGCCCCTCATACCCTGACCCTGTTTAAGACAAATATCGCTGATATTCCTACCCATTTTAAGACAGAATTCCGATTTTTGATACCCTGTTTAAGACATTTAACCCAGTTTAAGACAAAAATTGATAAATAGATACCCTGATTAAGACAAAAAATGATAAATTCGATACCCTGTTCAAGACAAAAATCCCGAAAAACATACCCTGGCTGGCCGCACGTCCCAATTAAGCCCTTATAAGGGAGTACCCCCCCCCCCCCCCGGGCCTTTTGCCTGGGCCCTTTGGCCCTTGTAGATGAATTGTTATCTCATGACCGAAAACAAAAACAAAGCAAAACAAAACAAGACAAAAAACAAACAAACAAACAACTTAGTGATGTGTGGAAAACTGGATCCGACTACATCACGTGGGCGCGCATTTTGATCCCCAACGAACTGAACATTGAAGTCTTGTCCGTCGATTTAAAGTTGTCTTATTTGCGTACGGTCCTTTACAGGTCATACTGACTATTTAAGCAATAGAGGACGTTTTCCGTGTTTCCATAGCCTCATCTTAACACAGGGGGAGTTGGCAGATTTGGAGACAGTTATGCAAACCCGAGACGCAGTCGAGGATCCCGGGGAGTAGATTTTGCAGAGGGAGGAAAACCGGAGTACCCGGAAAAAAACCCTCGGAGTCAGGTTGAGCTTGACTGAAACTCAGCCCACATACGATCCCGGGTCGCAGAGGTGGAAGGCACGGCGGATAATAAATATAACCACTAAACCATCCTGACTTCCCACATTCCTGTAGGGGTGGGGTTAATGCTTTGCCTTTTTTGTTCTGCGAAATTGCTCACTATGTAAAGCATACATGAAGTAAGAGGCAAGATAGTGAGTCTTACATGAAGTCATTACATGCTCCTCGTTTCAAAAATGGAAGATTGGGAAAAGAGTAAAATACGATAATGGGGCGTACTGTGCACCGAAAGTACATGTTCAAACCACGTCCGTTCCACAGCAAAGCATTTAAAGAATTTTCCACATCGCACCAACTTCCTTATTGTCCCTGACTATCGATTATTGCACGCTTGTACGCTCCATTCAAGTAAATAAGGTATTTATAAGCCTCCTTGCCGTGGAGACTCAAGGCCTGCCCAACCCCTCCTGCTCACGTTTCCAAAATTAAGTGTCAGCTATTGTTTCCAGTCAAAAATGCAATTACGAATGCAATACTAGGATAGATTAAACAAGGTTGCCGTTACCGATCTGCATCCTCGTTCTCCTCCATCCTGAAAAGACCTCAAGAAGATGACCAAAACCGCTGAGAAAGCACATCGTGTAAAACCACTGAAAGTTTATTAGAAACCCCGCCAAAATATCCTTACTCGAAATCCAACTCGAAAATCCAACTCAAAAATCCAACTCGAAATCCCTAACTCGGTAAATAGGCAACCTCTATTGGACTATCGTGACGCCAAACGTATTCCTTTTATGTGCTACGTGATGACGCAACAAACCTTATTTGAAGTGTCCACGAGAGAATCAGCCAATCATAACATGTCACAAGATCCGTCAGAGACGTCAATTTGCGTCCTGGAGTTATCGCATGGAAATCTCAGCAAAATATAATAACCCAGTTCAAAGTTTCAAAAAATGTGCGTGCGTTGGGATAAAAATAGGCTTATTTTGTTACAGAAATTTGCATTTAAAATCTTTTGTATTTTTAATATATGTTTGATTTTATCCCAAAGCGAGCACGTGTCTTTTTGAAACTCCGAACTAGCTTACATTATTGGAAGAATTCTCGATCGGTTTTCACCTTACGTCACGGGCGCTATGTTGGTGTCTCCAAACAAAAAACTACAGCCATGTTCGTGTCCCGACCCAATCCTCCGGGAATTATACTCTATAATTATGCAAACGCTTTCTTTCGTTTAGAAAATTATGGCTGTTTATCACGTGAGTGCAATTTTAACGATAGGCACTTCTTTGCGCCATTAGGGAGTCTCTTTACTGTCCATGCTACGATAACTGAGGTAAGTAGTGCTAATGATTATGTAAAAGCTGAT
>OX421447.1:58394556-58419556 GCA_949126865.1 Montipora capitata | reverse complement strand
TCTTCATTTCCTCTTCTTCCGGAAACTTGAAGAATCCAATTTGTTTCCTTTTGGTCCAACACGCCCTCTTTGTGTGCACAATTGCAATGGTACACAACAGTGAATGTTTGACTTGGACGCCATGTTTCTTGCAATGCCTCCTAAGCCTCGTTTAGGTGAACTGGGCTCAGGTCTCAACCGCGCGTCCGCCATTTATGAATGTTGCTTACGAACTTCAAATTTTCGTCTCTGATCCTCTATACATTTCGAGATTTGTCGAAGCTGAAAATTACCTAGAAGATACTAAACGAGGGAAATAGTCCCTTGAGGTTGGGGATAGGTCTTTCAAGTTTTTTATTCCTGCATAATTGGGAGTTTTAGCAAAGACGACGGCTACAGCAACGAAAACTTTAGTCCAAAATATAACTTAGCGCTATCGCAAGTATTTCACGATTAATCCGTCTTGTTCACATTGTACAATACAGGCAAACTATCCTGTAAATGGATGGGTACGAACGGTTTTAAAGTCAAAACTGAAATGACTTTTTCATTGTTATATGCCTACGTTGTCGTCAAAATCTAAAATTTGGTGATTTCACATTGTTGTTTTGTGGAGTATGGCAAGGAAATGCACGGAAATTCGTGTTGCACGTGCAGCACGAGCATTTTTCCTTTTTCAACCAATAATATTCTTGCTTTGTGGCGTTGCCGTAGCCGTAGCCGTCGTCTTTGCTAAAACTCCCTATTATTTTGCACTCAACGGTAAGCTCAGAAGAGGGGGGTATAGGGTATTTTCGTGAGCCGTGATCGGACCCTTTTATTTCTCGTGAAACGTTAATTTCTTTTCTCTTGCATCGTGAAGCGTGATTTTATTAACTAATGTGAAGCGTGATTGAAGCATTTTTTGTTTTTTGAAATGTGAATTTGCTTCTTATGTCCGTGAAAAAGAATTATCTGCTACCATAAAAATGAAGAGCGATTTACCCCATTTCCGGACACAGCTAGTGGCTGTCGTACTGAATCCTTATCAACCGTGACTTCCTGTCAAAGGTATGACTTGACCGAGTTTTAGTTCTCCTTGCAGAGGAGAGCACTTGAATGGGTGGCCAAAAGAAAAGTATACCTCAATAACGTAGAGCGGAATGGCGTTGTGTTGAATTAGTGAAGATGACAACAAGAATTACATCCCTCAGTTTTATATATAAACGGAAATTTGAAGACAATAAATACTTGGTTATTCCAGGCCAGTATCGCGATCTTCTTATAGTTTTGCCTATGATCGAGCCGTCAATATTTCGTGGTATTGCCGTCCCACTTTTGCGGCCTGTGATTGGTTCTAATGTTGGAATTGACGTCGTTACACTGAATTGGGTTGCTGACGTAGCAAACAAATACGTTTCGCAGGTAGAAAGAATTGAAATTTCGATCAGGCGCGGGTTGGTTAGTTTACAGTTTTATTTATCCTTATAAATGATGGATCGCGATACAAAACAAATTGCGATTTTGAGACGGCAATACCGCATTATATTGACGGTGTTGGGAGAAAATATATTCCGTATTGGGCTAGTTGGGAGAAAATATATTCCGTCAATATAATGTGGTATTGCCGTCTCAAAATCGCAATTTGTTTTTAATACAACACTATACACGAAATGTATGGTCCCGAGGAAAGTGATTGAAGCATTTTTTGTTTTGTGAAATATGAATTTGCTTCTTATGTTCGTAAAAAAGAGTTATCTGCTGCCATAAAAATGAAGAGCTATTTACCCCATTTACGGACACAGCTAGTGGCTGCCGTACTGAATCCTTATCAACCCTGACTTCCTGTCGAAGGTCAAAGAATCTGGGAATGAACCTTCCCCCAGGTCTTCCCTGTAGGTTTCCACAATCCCCACGGTCTTGTGGGAACAGTTTCAATATGGCGGAGGTTTTGGAAGTCTTGGAAGTCACATGTCCAGTGACCATCATACTCAATTTCTATGTTTTGGATAAAGAAATCAAACAAAAGGCTCAAGTGCACAAAGAGAAGAATCAGACAAGGATGAAAATGTTAGTTCCTAGGAATCGATCAAGAAGTTGGAGAGAATAACAGAGAACTGAATTTTCTTTTTATGGCTCCGAGAACACGATTGGGACGTATCATACAAACGTCCTTAGGGCTGTTTTGTGGCCATAAGAGGTACGTCTAAGGCCTCAGTTATTAGGCTGTTCTCACCTCCGTGAAATAGCCAAATGTTTGTCCGTTTTTTTAGCACGTCAAACGCGAAAAACACCGATTCAGTTTATGTGAAACGTGACCTTTACCCTCCGCCCCCCTCCCACCCCAATCCTATACCCCCTCCAACAGTAGCATTTTGGGCAAGTAAATGGTCCACCGGGAAGAAGTTCGACGAAGGTAATTTTGTGCTATGGTATTAATAAGTACTGGCCATAAACAATCAGTTGGACCTTTCAATTTTCAACAACGAAATTACATAAGATATAATTGTTTCAGCTGATGCAAATATCCATTTAGCAAACTTTATTCCGGCATTGCAAGAAACTTAGAACATTCCTCTGAGGCAGTCGATAATTGAGGTTGAAATTTGTTCGCTGAATATCCAATGTCAATAAGTCATTGTAAATTGAAAGGTCGTATCGGAGGTTTCGTTATATTATTTCTTGAAGTGAGAGCAGGTGTGACTTTTTCCTTAATACTGGGGTAATTATGATTTTTTAAAGAAAACGCATATTTTCATAGCAGCGACCTCACATTTGCACTCGTTTCCAAATAAGGACTTATCAAAAGATGGCCTACAGTTACCGTGGTAATGCAAAAATCATCAACATTAGAAAAGGAAACGCTGAACTAGTTTTTATTGAATGTTCCCTTTAACATATCTTTCTTTGTCCCTAAAACCCAATAACGAACGAGTAACAGTAAATTAATTACTGTATGCGAATTATTCGAAATTTTTTACCGACGCATGTTATGAATAAAATATTTTGGCAAATGTTTCAAGTTTGAAAAGTACTATGCCTTTTTTTGTAACACATGATTTCAAGTGGACGTTTCGGAAATTGGTCGTAACCAGCTGTTTGATCAGCATGACGCTAAAGACGATTTCATTAAATTATCATGAATACATCACTTTAAAAAACACCGGTGCATAGGTGCGATAAAGTGACTTTTTTTTTTCAGCGAGGCCCAGAAAACGCATATAAATCGATTTCCACAGGCAAAAAGATATCGTTTCAATAATTGAAAAAGGTTGTCTCATCCCTCAAAACGGTCGATTTGAATCGATTTGAAATTGGAATGCTTTCTTTGATAGTTAATGACCCTTGGAAGCCTCCTTTTTCAGCGCGAGGTTTATTGCGGTATCACTTATTCCGAGCTGTAAAACAGCAAATAAACCTTAAGCTCAAAATTCATATCTTTAATTGAGTGCTTAAGTGGGCAATATCCTTAATTTTGCAATCCGAGTCCTCAGTTTATCCCAACAGCCTGAATTCACAGTACTCAATAAATTATAGAAACTAGGCGACTTGACCAGGTTCCATTGGAAGGGTCAATTTGGTCAGTCTGCAGATTTGTGTTCGATGATTAGAAAACGGGGGTAAATTTTAGTAAGAGCTTAGTGATCTGTTGCAGTTGCCATCTTGAATACCCTCTTCGCGTCAGAGCCGTAAATAAGATCAACTTTTTGTCCATCTGAGTCTAGTTTAGGGTCTTTTATGAGGAGCCTAAAATTTAGCATTCTCGACTGTAAAAGCCTGTCAAAACAAATACTTTTTCATTGTCTTCTGTGTGCAAGTTAGCCGAGCTTAAACGCGGGAGCCGAAGGACCTTATTTCCAATTTCCGATTGGTGACATTTTTAGTCGTTCACAGCGAAATTTTCGGGAATAATCTACTTGTCTTCACTTTTTAGGCCAACCGCACTTACATTAATTAATCTATTCCGCCTTTTTAATTACTGTTACATTAAATGTACTAAATGTCATTCATGCACAACATTGTTTTACGGTTCGGGCGAACCGTAATGAAATAAACAGAAATAGACAATATCAAGTTTGGTACTGTTCTTGAGCGCGTAAATACTGTCGAAAAAAAGGCCATACCATTTTCCCAAGCACCCAGTCTTCCGCCCGAGCTATTTACGCAAGCCACGTAACAAGAATAAATCGTTATTTAGCTGTTCTTAGACAGTCAACACCTTTCGTGTTCAGGTGGAAAACGGTTTGGAAGATGTTTCCTTTCTGCATTTGTCGCTGGTTTCAATCCAGTTTCACATATCATGATATCTGTGGTCCACACTGGTGGGATATAAACTTAAGGCTGAGTGTTTATTTTAATTTGCTTAGAGCTGCTTTTTTCTCTGTATTGCAATTTTTGGCATATCTTTAGAAGCTCTGATAAGGTTACATGATGCCTGGAGGACCTATTTTCTAGAACAGAAACGAAAGGAGAGCGAAAGAGAACGAGAACGACAAAACAGAGTACCAGTAATAGCTCATACTTAGTGGAAGAAGTCACTCCACAAATTCTTTCCTTGGTCACTAAACCGTTAGTTTTTTTTACGGATGCTTTATTTAAAGTGGATGCGTATTTTTAAAAGGTGGTGTAATCGGTTCTTCCTTTGTTCACGAATGAAAATGGCTTTTTTCCTTTTCCATTCGCTCGCTGAGGGTGTGCTTGTTTTCTTTAAAACTCATGCGGTTCAAGAAAATTTCATTGCCAAACTGGTGAATTCCAAAGTAAATTTCACTCGAAAACCGATCGTACTCATTGCTTCGTGATTCATGCGATATCGGTAAAATTTACCGTGGAATTCACTAGGCAATGAATTTTCCTATGAAAGCAAAGGAAATGATTTAATTATTAAGCAGCAGCCGGAAACATCAAAACGCGGACAATTCGAAACCTTTTATTTTCACTAACCCAACAGGCAGTAAGAATAAATATCCAGAGAGCTCCGCATTTAGGCTTGGCTAAACAGGCTAAATCTATATATTACATCTTTTTTGAGTACCTTACAGTGTCTTCGAAGCAATGGACAATTTTAACTCATACGTTATTTGAATACTGCAAACGTGAAGCTCGCACTGATCTTACCAGTTTTAATTTGGTGGTACTTAAAATACTCCGTGTTTTGTCGGATTATTTAGTTCAATCTCTCCGTGTAAGTGTTTAATTTCTGTGTGAATTTTCTTTTTTCGTTTGCGTGAAATGAAAATGTCACGAACTTATCTTTCAACGATGAAATGAACTTATCTTTGTTACATAACAGTTCCTTTATGAGTTAAATAGTCTATAAAACGGGTATTAGTCGCTAGATATTATAATCTATTACGTTGTATAAGCACAACGTAACCGGCAGGGTATCCGTGATTGTTACGTGGGGAACCATATTTAGCTGCTAAGCACGCATCTTCTTTTCCTAATGAATGCTTTATTAATGCAAATAACATTATGAGACGATTCTGGACGCATCTCAGCTTACCTTTTTCCGTAGATTACAAAATTAGAATCTAAATATAGCTGCTCTTGGAAGTAAAGCCGAGGTAATGATCTGCGAAACGGACATATTTATCAGGCAATGAAAACGTTGTCCCAGTTGTTTACTTGATTTTTGCACGAAATGTAAAGAAAAGGAAAAATGCTCTTATTCAAATACGTGGTCCAGCGATACTCTGAACTTTGGAATGCCTCGATAATAATAACAGGTCTGCCTTAATAATATTAATATTAATATTAATATTAATTTTAATTTTAATATTAATAAATATAATAATAATAATAATAATGATAATAATATTAATAGAAAGAATGACAATCACTTCACTTCAAGTCTTTCGTTTTATGAGAGGTGACCAGAGTACCCGGAGAAAAAGCTCTCGGAGGAGCGTGCAAAACCCACATGTTCAACCCCGACCCTTATTAGGCCGATTCAAGGAGTCGAACCCGGGAAGTATTTCTGGGAGGCGAGTGCTATCACCACTGCGCCAGCCCTGTTCCTTGGCAGCTACCGTCCTTTTTTTTTCCCGTATGCTTTCTTTTCAAAGCTTTTTAAAATTTCTTTTAATTAAGAACAGTGCTTATTATTGTCATTGCGCATACGGTCTGCGCATCTCGAGGTCTCGGGTTTCCCATGGGTGTTGCTTACTAACAAGACTGCACTGTTTAAAACTATGCAGATAATCAGCAAGTGCTCTTGGTAGTCAATTTGGAAAAGAACGCCATACATTTCTTTGTATTTTACAGCCTTTTTACAATTACCTTTGGAAAATGCGTGGTTACCCCCAATTTTCTTTTTGGATTTCAATAACACTTGTTAAGATCTGCTTTTTGAGCATATTCATAAACCGGGTAAAACTACCTTTGAACTGTTAGGCACTACAAATTTACCGTACCGTGATCAAACCAAGTGCCGAGAGTACTTTTAGTGACCACTAGTGAGAAGCCAACAGTCATTACTGTATGCAGCTTTCGTTTCGCGGATAGGGTATCAACCGCAGCGTTACACGATCGTTTGTATGTGGTTTGATCACATACGGTGATTCACATCAACAAGATCAATTCGTACCATGAATTTAACCGTGAAAAACGGTCAAATAAGACTCCTCTACTCCCTGTGGTTTCACAAGAAACGCGTGCGTCAGGGCACCCAACGAGAATATAGGTCAAAACCACTTAAACATACAGTTGTTAAACGTATTTTGGTATTTAAACGGTAGATATAGGCAGATTTTTATCCCCTAAAAAATTTTCATCTGTTCGGATCCTAGCTGAAAGTCTAGTGATCCGAAAATTATGGGGATCAAAACTAACCTTTTCGAAAATTTCAGGCAGAGGAAAAGCTCTCGAAACTTCTAGGTGACCTTTTAAGGGTAAAAATCCGTGAAAAATGAGCAATTATACCATTTTTTTTATGTTCGAAAATCCTAGGGCAGGCAGGCAAGCCAGAAATTTTACTACAAATGTTCCGAAAATTCTAGATCTCAAATCGTCTTCCGAACAGATATTTTCCGAAAATTGACGTTGGGTGCCCCTGGTGCGTTGGTAACGTCATTAGAGTAAAGGCTTTTTTCGGCGCATATACAGTAACTTGCTTTCAATAACCGTGCTTCTGGTAGGAAGACAGGAAGATATTTTCTTTACTTTCTGAAACATTCAATCTTTAACTTCCCCAGGAAATCTCCATCATTTATGAATTCGAACGCGATTGTCACATCGGGAAGGCTGTCATACTGAACATATTCTGTTCAGGTAATTTCTTTCCTAAATAGCCCTGCCTAAATAGAATAAATATATGCCTTGCTAGATTTATTAATTATAAGATTCATTCATAGAAAGGAAATGCACAGGGATAAAAAATACGAAGATCTGTGATGCATCGAGCAATTACTGTCCTATTGAGCGACAGGAAAGACGCTTGTCTTTATTGTTATTATTATTTTTTGGATCCTCGAAAAACCTCTCAAATATTGTTTTGCCTCACTTGGAGTGATCCGATATGCAAATACCATTTCATAAAGATGTTTTCCATCCCTAATTATTACCCTTTACAATCTCTGAAATGATTAATTGCTTGGTCTCACTTGATGTGATACGAACATCCTGTCATTTGATAAGAGTAAGAAGTCTTACGGACGCCAATAGCTAAATGATCTCCCCCAACGCGATGTTTTATTGCTTCAAATTGTTTTAAAAGAAGTTCCTTTTATATCCCACGGCTTTTCAATTCATCGAGTTTGGTGATTTCTTAAAGGAATTTGCAATGGGTAGAAAAGCTTTTTGAAAAAGTTGATGTTGTGGAAAGGGTGCGGTAGAAAAGTGGCAATTTTTTTGGTTACTTGAATTTATTAATTAAGCATACCTGTTGAATCTTGTTTCAAATGAGCTAATATTTTGCATGAATATAAGACTTCAACTGGCCGACATCGCTGAAGGTGCATAACTTTGTAAGCTTATATGAGTGAAGAGGAGCTTACTCTAAAACGCTATCAGTGAGTAATGACAAAAAAAAAAGTCGACCCATCCCAGTTCAGTTTAATATTAATATTCGACATTACATTTTAAATCCTTTTATTTATTATATTCCATCTCTTTAGATCCGCCGTTAACGTACACGCTATGAATTTGTCATACTCTGATCAAGGTTTGTAGTTTTGAAATCACAATTTAAAAAATTAACTTTAAAAAAGCATCGCATAGTTGTTAAGTATAGAGTAGCTATATCATTTTATAACTGTAGTGACTTTATCGCGTTTAATAACTCGAGCTCTATGTATTCCACTTTAATTATAGTAGCGTGATAATTAACACAATAGTCAAGTTTTCCGCACGGGCTTACAGTGCAAAAGATTGGACTTGAGAATTCAAAAGCATCATCTGAAAATTGCAGAAGGTCCAAAAGCCAACATAAATACACTTCGCATCACACTATACAAGATCCATAAACAAGACTTTTATGGCTGTTGCACACTGATCAATTCGATCTTCAGGTAGAATTTGGTTTTTGTTGTTGTTGTTGTTGTTGTTTAAAGAGATGGAAGTTAGCATCACTTGTACAGAAACCTGACCACCAACGAAAAGGTTGCCTATTTACCGTGTCAGGATTTCGAGTTGGATTTTCGAGTTGGATTTTCGAGTAAGGATTTTCTTGGCGAGTTTTCCAATTAATTTTCAGTGGTTTTACACAATGTACTTTCTCAGCGGCGTTGCTCATCGTCTTGAGGTCTTTTTAAGCTGATGGAGGAGAACAAGGATGCAGATCGGTAACGGCAATCTTGTTTAATCTATCCTAGTATTGCATTCGTAATTGTATTTTTGACTGCAAACAATAGCTGACACTTAATTTTGGAAACATGAGCATGAGGGGTTGGGCAAGCCTTGAGTCTCCATGGCACGGAGGCTTATAAATACCTTATTACTTGAATGACGTGTTCAAGCGTGCAATAATCGACAGCCAGGGACAATGAGAAAGTTCGTGCGATGTGGAAAATTCTTTGAATGCTTTGCTGTGGAACGGACGTGCTTTGAACATGTACTTTCAGTGCACAGTATGATATCCAACCGTTTAAAATGTTGAAAACAGAACAGTCATGCGGAGGACTAGGAAAGAACTTTTAAGCAGCATTGCAGCCATTTGTTGGTATTCAAAACATGGGGAATTATAGGATTTATATATTTGCCTTTTCTTGCGTCTAATTCTTAAGGTAATTCCCTTGAAATTGTTCTACTATCAAACTTTTTTGGAAACTTGGCATAATTAACATTCATGATATGAACATTAAAAAAATGCAATAAAAAAATGGGGTCACCGGGCTTGTTTACGCGTCAGCAGGCTCTTAAAATGGGGTATTTTTACTGTTTTCGCGTCAAAAATTCGAACCACCTTCATACAGAATTAAGTCTTGGTTACTTCAGAGACACAAAATTTGATTTTGAAAATAAAGCTTCTTTTATTTACATAAGCAGTATTGCTTCATTTACGCCGTCTTTGATTTCCTGTTTGTGGGAATAGTGCACTTTTTGGGACAGTTCCGTGGTTAGCTTGAAGTCCTCGCCTTGGGTAAAATATACCCAGTAAGGAGCTGTTTTCCAAAAAAAAATCATGTTCTACTATCAAACTTTTTGTCTTCTTCAAATATGTTCTTTATTAGACTCTTCTTAGCAAATACCTGAAAAAAAAAATCGGGGGTCACCGTGCTCGTTTGAGAGAAAAGGAGCATTTATTTCGCTATCGGGTTTAGTTTGAGCGAAATCTCTTACGTTTTGTATGCGCACGTGCTCATGTGCGCGCGCTAATGACGCGAAAATCGTGCGCAGTAGGGATGCGCAATGCAATACTAAGGAATTACCTTAACTCAGATTTATAAATTTGTACCACCGGAATAGATATGACAAGAAAAATCATATTCTAGATCTTACGCCCGGTTATCGTATTCCCAAAATGAGAAGCATGTAATGACTTCATGTAAGACTCACTACAGGAATTCTTTTGTAGACTGCATTGCACTGGAAATCTAAGAGGGGGTTTATCGGTAAACTAGCCGATCCGTTACACGGCTGGATTACTAGTAACCACCTCGAAAAAAACAACTCTACATCCTTACTCGAAATCCAACTCGAAATCCTCACTCGAAAATTCAACTCGAAATCCTGACTCGGAGGTAAGTTTGTCGCCGCCCCACCATTTCCAACAAATAGCGTTTCTTTGCCTCCATAGGGAGTTCCTTTACAGTAAAATTTAGCACAACCAGTAAAGTCACCATTACAGTCCTTTATGCTGTGACGATCATGTTTGGAATAGCGGGAAACAGCACCGCCATATACTTTGCAATCATGAAAAAGGCAGGGAATCGAGTCACAAATATGCTGATACTTAACATGGCCATTGCCGACATGCTCATCACAATATTTGCGATGCCGTACAGCATTATTTTTCTTCAGGTGGGATTGAAGTGGATTGGAGGAATTCTCGGGCAGATAACTTGTAAAATCGTTCACTTTTCCTACCAGGTGTCCATACCCGCCTCAATTTTTACGGTCATGGGAGTCTCACTGGATCGCTTTTTCGCTGTCTTATACCCAGCCAAAGTAAGAGCCTTAAGAAAAGTCAAAATGACAACTTTGGCCATATGGGTTAGCTCGGCGGTATACGCCGTTCCATTCATTTTTGCCTATGACATCCAACAACAAAATGGTATATATTTCTGCATTCGCTATTTTCCACCCTTTGACAACGAAATCTCTTCTCAGATTTACTACTTAATAACTTTCATTTGTCTCTATTGTATCCCTCTGTTAATTCTAATCGTACTCTATACCCTCATTTCGAGGAGTCTATGGCAAAGAAAGATACCGGGCAACGTAAGCCAGGAAAGATATAAGTCATCACAACAGGAGAAGCGCAGAGTAATACTAGCCTTAATAGCCATTATAGTTCTTTTCGCAGTTTGCTGGTTTCCAGCACATGTGATACACTATATATTTTATTTTCGTAAAGATATATATCGTAAAATTTCACCGGAGGTTGAAGTATTGTTCTTCTGGCTTTGTCACGCCAACAGCTTTATAAATCCTTGTTTGTACGTTTTCCTCAGCCAGGGTTATCGCCAACATATGCGGACAATCCTCCAACGCTTTACGTTTTTCTGTACTTTTTATTTTCGTCGAAAAAAGATTTACTCATTTAGGTCTGGAAAGGGACCGGGTACATTAACCTTGGAGGCTTCATTGCGAAACCCTATTTTTGGAGTCACATTCCATAGAGAAATGGTTTGTTAAGGTTATAATAAGTAGATGATCAGTTTAGAGTCAAATGAAAGCAATTTCAAAGCAATGCACAACTTAGCGTCAGTGTAAATTTGGGGGAACACAATATCACTGAATTCTCGGCAGTTTTTCATTTTGTACGGCTCAGTTGTATATTGCATTGAGTATGTTACAGGTAAATTTGAAATTCAGGTTAAAAATGATTTCAACCTAGGTAAATTTATTTTTAAACTAGGTTGAAATTGAAAGTAGGAAACATCAACAAAAAGTCCATCAATTGTTAGCAACTACGTGTATATTGGTATAAGTAAATCAGTAAGGAGATGTGGTTAGCGTACGTTTTCCATCAGTTAGTCTGTAAAAACGCCTTTGGTTGTTATTAGTTCTAAGCACAGCTGATTTTAAATTGTTAGCATTAAGGTTGGGGTTAGGCATACTGTGCATGATAACGAATTCTGCTTTTCTTTATCTTAGAGCAGCAGAAAAACAAAACCTTGTTTAATAAGAATTGCCTTCATGTGACTTTGTTTTATTTTTATTTTTCTGGTTTTTGGAAGGAAAAAGACAATTGACTTTTTAGAAGGTAGATTGTTGAATGTACAGTTATTTGTACAAATGTAATTCAGTATAAAACCCCTTTGTGGTTATAAGTACTTGAACAATCATATTCCAATTTTTTTTTTCTGGTAGTCCACAAAGTTTGTAACCTTTATTAAACAGTCATCACTTGCATCTAGTTGAACAATGCGAAGTCATTTCCTTGTTTTTGCACCTCTTGTACATGTGGCACTGGCCAAGTGCCTTTTTGCATGCGGCAGTGAAACTTATTGTTTTAGTTGTGTTTTATCGCATTCGTATCTTCAGTAATTTGTAGTCTGTTTGGTGCTCATGCAATGCAAGTGTTAATAATTCCAAATTTGGTTGCAACTTTCATAAATCCAAGTTCTTTTTGAAGAAATGTGTTTGGTTGTTATGGACGTTTGTTCACTTAATTAATTTTTATTTTGACAAAGTTGTTGACTTGGAATGAAATAGTGTTGGGTTTGCTTGTTGTCATTTTGTTGTTGTATTTTCTTTGTGTGTTTCTTGCTTTTTCCTGATGAGGTGTCCTTATCTTCTTTGTTGACTGAATATTTTGTGAAATGATCAATCATGTGAAGAATCCAATTGTGTTTGCGATGACATGAACCTGTACATGGTAAGTTTCTAAGGTCCATTAGGTCCTCTTTCCCCTAGCCCCCACCGAAAATGAATTCTTCAGGATTCATTCTTGTAAGATTCGTAGCGCAGCGCCCTTTTCATCGATCGCACTGAAATTTGGCGTATTTACTGGGGAGATATAGTCCCAGTTTCCCTGAAAATCTCGGCTTTCTAGCTTTCAAGACGCCTACATGACGGCCTTTCTAATTCAGGCAATTTGAGCCGATGCGATGACCAAATTTTCAATCGATCGCGGAGCTCTCGCGAAGCGGTTTTTCTAAAGTTTTTCAGCCGAAAAATTACACTACATGCTTCGGAATAGATAAAGAAAAGGATTTGTGGTTCATTGGATGGGATTTCAAGCGTTAAAATCGCTGAAAAGGTAAGATTAATTATTTAGCGATACAATTGGGGTCGGTACATTTCGCTGACCCCCAGTCCATGGACTACCACGATGGACTACCGAAATGGACTACCTAAATGGACTGCTAAATGGACTACCGAAATGGACTACCTAAATGGACTGCTAAATGGACTACCAAAATGGACTACCAAAATGGACTACCCTAAATTACCTACCTTGAAAAATAAAAAGATTACTAAAGCTTGGTTGTTTTGATCGATCTCCGCCATCTTTTCTTGGTAGGTATGTTATGTATGGGGACACATTATGTACCGATAGTCGCCCATTACTCGCTATCAATTCTCCCCAACATTGACCCACAGTCCTTAGTACTGAGCAACCGTCCCTAGCAATGATCTTTTGTCCCTACTAGTGATCGACTGTCCCTAGCAATGATCAATTGTCCCTAGCAATGATCGACTGTCCCTAGCACTGATCAACCGTCCCTAACATCTCTGATCATGTGTCCGTATAAATATCTAGTCATTTACCACTCTGTTACTGCAATTGACGGACATTCCCCGGTCAGTATAAAACTCAGACTGCAGACTACCGTTTGTGTTTAAAACGCGGACTAAGTATTACAGACTGGGTATAAAACATGGACTCTGGTTATAAAAACACTGACTGCGGACTAAATGCGCCCTACTGCGGACTGGGTATAAAATTGTTTTTCTATGGCTGCATCCCGGTGCTCCCTGTATTCATACTCATCTCCCCAAGAAAATCCTGCCTATGGGTCTGTTTTAAGGGGGGAGAGCCCTAACTACACAACGGTTACTCTGGACGATTTCAATCCATCGTATCTTGGGCTGCCTGACAATAGATCATTAGTAGGGTCAGTCGATCATTGCTAGGGACAATTGATCATTGCTAGGGACAGTCGATCACTAGTAGGGACAAAAGATCATTGCTAGGGACGGTTGCTCAGTACTAAGGACTGTGGGTCAATGTTGGGGAGAATTGATAGCGAGTGATGGGCGACTATCGGTACATAATGTGTCCCCATACATAACATACCTACCAAGAAAAGATGGCGGAGATCGATCAAAATTAGGGTAGTCCATTTTGGTAGTCCATTTAGCAGTCCATTTAGGTAGTCCATTTCGGTAGTCCATTTAGCAGTCCATTTGGGTAGTCCATTTCGGTAGTCCATCGTGGTAGTCCATGGACTGGGGGTCAGCGAAATGTACCGACCCATACAATTGCTTGTCTGGAGCACATGGTCCTTTGATCTCACAGAATTGTGTTTTTCCTCAAAATATTCGCTTGTTTTCGCTTTCGCTCGCACATATTTACCTTTATTACATGTCCAGTGAATAGTTTTATCCTCTGGGATGAATTTTCCGTCGAAAAATCGGTTATTTGCGTGGTTTTTGGCAAACAGATGTTAATTATTCGTAATGCGATCCCTTCCGTTGCCGTTAGCAACGGGTCGCAAATTTGGCATCTGTCATCACCTTATCACATTACTAATTATCGCTAATTAAATTAGTTCAAAAAATCCAAAAATATTCGTGCCTCATCAGTTTTCGGTCAAATTTATGTCCAAGAAAGTAGATAAATTGAAGAAATTTTTTTTTCCAGCCAAAAATTCGTAATCAACGCTAAAATGACCAAATTTTGCCTGGAAAACATATTTTACTGTTATTTTTCTTACATTTTTTCGTTCAACTTTCGCTTTTATAAAAGGTTTCAGTTGTCTGTAAATAAGTTATATGCTGTTGGAAAGCTTATTTTCTTAGCTTTAAAATGATGTATTTTTTTTCCCCTAACTTTAAATATTTTTTTAGAAAAATAACATTTTTTGGCGATGGCTGATTTACCGCGGTTTTCTCGCGGTTGGGAAGTTAGGGAAAAGAGTTAGGTCCATTTGCAAATGTTTTAGGATTCTCTTGCTTGAATAGAGGTTAGCACAGGCTGCTTTTGCCTGCTGGTGATCGACTTTTGTTCTTCGTGTATCGAGCAGATTTACACAAAGAGTTGTATTACTTCTTGGGATACTACTGATTCGTAGTTCCGCTTGATATACTTGTCCATCTTGTCTCTTCCTTTGTGCGCAATATATATTCGAATGGGTTTGGCAAAGAACTTGGTGTAGTTGACATTTTTGAGCAATTTTTTTCCGTTCTTGGATAATATTTTGCCACCCTCCAGTTTCCATCCTTTTCGTTTGATAATTGTTACGTCTTGACTTGTCATATTTGTTCTGTCCTTGCTGTCTTCATTACGTGTTTCTAACCACGTCACTTGTCTTTTTTGTAGAATATCTCTGAATCAAAACAACTTGTGTTAGTCATTTTAGGAACGGTACAGGGCCGCGCATTGCGCATGAGTAAACGTTTGCATAATTTATAATGATCGAGAAGAGTCTGCGCCCTCTTGCACCAGGAGAAAGTCTTTTGTATAAAAATTTGTGACGACTGCTTGTCCAAGTCCTGTGTGGTTTAGCGGATAGTTACGGCGATAGACTCATTACTAAGGGATGTCAGAGGTGCCCGGTTCAAGACTCGGTAAATGCAGTTCAAAGCGATTTCTTCCTCTCATGTACTCATTGGAATTGAATGGGTCAAGGGTACATAAAGTAGTGGTATGTATGACGAATCGGTTAGGGGATGGAAGGTTAAGAGCAATAGGGACAGAAAGGAAGAGAGTGGAGAGGAAAGTGGGAGGAGGGAAAGGCGATTTTTTGGTTTTTTGTTTTGTTTTCAATCCCCTAAAAAAACCGTGCCTCTTGTTTCACCCGCACCCCATAAAGAAAATTCCTTTTCAAACAGTTGATAAATAACCTAGGTTAATTAAATTCACCTAGTTTGATTTTATTTACCTAGTTTGATTTATTTTCACCTAGTTTGATTTAAATGAACCTAAATTTAATTTCAACCTGTAATAAGTATACCAGATGAAAGTAATGACAGCCATGGTATACTACTGCATGCTCTACTGATATTATGCAAGCACTGAACAAGATTTAGGGGAGCAAACATAATATATGATGTATAAATAAGCAAAAGATGGTCCTTTTCATAATCCAGAAATAACAAACTCGTCATTCCATAATGGCGCTCATCTAGGGCTAGAAATCTGTAAAGGTATTTTTTCTTTTATCTTATATAAGTAAAATTACAATTTTCATTAAACGACAATCGTTCACTTTTTCGCATCTTTTCTCATCAATAATGAGAAGTGTTTAATTTTCTAAAATTAAAAAAAAAGATTAATGTCGTCACAGATTCTTTTTTTTAAATTAGTAATTAGACTGTCGAATCGTATAAAACGACAATCATTTAAAATTCATTCCGTGTATATCATGCGCGCGATACGTAACGGCCGGTGGCCTTGTTGTCTTTGTAAGCTAGACAACTCAAAATCTAATTTTTGATGTTACAAGCAATATACAAATGCTGCTCGAATACTCTCTATTCAATTCCTTTTGTTCCATGTTTCATCCAAACATTTTATATTTAATTCAATTGTAATATTAATAATCAATTTTACTGGAAGGCTCCATTTTCGACCAATGTTCTCTTAATAATTATTTAATAAAAGCCTCTTTGAAACGAGTTCTCATTTTGGTTATAAAACCACACTGAATCCTTGTTTTCCTCTCCTAACGGAAGCCCCAAAAATAGCAAACAATTGTTTGATTGTACACATAGAACCTGAATGAAGCATTTGGCCTTTGAATCCAGAAATTTTCTGACAGATTTTTCCAGGTTGCGGAGGCAAGATAAAATCTTCACTTGATACGTCATTAATATACTGACACCCCGTTGGCACAAACTTTCCTTTCTGAACATTGTTCACGTAGTCTTGCAAATTGATGTATGGTCGGTATCTTGCAACTACGACAGTACAATTGAAGTTGTTCACTGGAAATGAAGCTCGGCCCATTCCAAGCTGCTGGGAGGATCTCCAAACCATTCTACTAAACGGTTTGCCTTTATCATCGGACGGAATCTGTTTGTCGAAATCCCAGTGACAAACAGTAGAGTACCTAATAAATACAAAACAAGTAAATTTTTAGAGAGTTGCCAAATCCGTTCCCCTGGATATACGAATTTCAGTTAAAATATTTTTACACGTTATGAAAAAGGAAGAATATTTCCGGGATCGTCCGCATGATAGACAGCAGGCGAGCTCAAAGAAATTTGAAATTTGAGTTTCGTCTTGGTACCATCATACAACGCCATGTTGCTTCTCTGGTGTCGAGTTTTGTCAGTAATGTGGATTTAGCTTACGTTTTACATTTTCAGAATATCCAGTAACGACTACACCCTGCCTCTGTAGCATTTTTATACCTTCTTATCCAAATTAAAGTTATTCAAAATTCACCATCTTTATCCGATTTTATTTTGGATATAAGGAACTTTGAAAAGGGGATATATATTGCATGCGGCAGCTGTGACCATCTTGTCGTCTCTTTTACAGCTCACTGAATAACTGGCTGACTGACTGACCAACCAAGTTGCTCACTCACTCTTTTAAGAATACCCAGGATACCATGCCCATACTCACCATTCTTTAACAGCTTCAAAGGCCGAAACGCCTTTACTGAAAGCTTTACACCGTAAAAATATGTTTTCTCCTTGGCCAGGACGACTTTCCAACGGGGAGTGTCTGACTACTAAACGCTGACCCATTGTCCGAGCGTAACGAGCGGCTTCAAGGCTCAGATCATGATCGAGCTGAAGGTCAGCAGTGTTATGCACCCCACGGTGAAGATTATGGTACAGTAAACCCTGAACTTCAAATGGAGTTATATCTGCAATGTAAAAAGACATTTTAATTCACTTAGAAATTAATGCCTCTCGGGTCACTATTCCATGACCTTGAGCGCGCAACTCCAATATATTTGTAGCGGAGCTCCACGTGCCGAAGGCGCACCCTCGGAGCAAAATGGGTAAGAAAATATGGTAACCCATTTGTGCGAAAAATTTCGGTTTTGGTCACCGTTCGACTGTACGACCGTACGACCGTCCACCCCTCCATGTATGCCAATGTGAAACTCTGTGGTGTAACAAGCGTTTTTTGGCGGGAAGTTACATGGACAACTTCGTTTGGTACTGCAGTTTAGACAAAACAAAGAGAAATTTGTAAGACAACAAAACACAAAGCAAATTTTATATACTTATTGTAAGAATCAATAACCCGGGAGTTCCGCTTTTAGGCTTGGCTAAATCTATATATTATCATGGCGTTTGCATGAACAGCATTTCACTTTTTTCTAGAAATTGCTTTTACAAGAGCCTCTGACAGAGCTGGGAACTTGAAACTCACATTTCTTTTCAGATTTATAGTGGCTTCTCTTGCTAAGTATTGACACCTTAGAGACCAATGTGCAAGAAGTAACTTTTGAATTTACGCAGAAAATGGCCAAATAAAAAATAAAATAACTACGACCCCCGAGAAAATGATCTGTCAAACCAGAAGTACAAGTTGTTTGCTCTTAGTCAACGGCTCGCACGTTCAAAATGTGCACCGTTTTTTTACTGATAAAAGTTCTATTTTGTTAAGTTGATGATTTTATTTTATTACGATAACCATTTAATTTTAAGCTTAATAAAACGAAACTCAACCTTCTCTACTGATAACAAGTTCAAGGACTCTTATTCTTCCAGAACGAAGGCAACGGACTTGTCAGGAAACCAACAGCAAACAGATCAACAAGCACTGTTCCCACATCGCCTCCCCTGTCTCGAATTCTCACCTTTAGTTCTGGGTTCCATTTCAACTTCTGGCGAAGGTTTATCGTCACGCTGGTACCAACGATAGACTGGCGCCATTTGGTAGTAGGGTGGATATTGTGCAGGGTATTGGTAACCTAGTAAATGCATAACGAACATGGCAAAAACTACTTAAAAAACGGCATTTCTGACAGGTAGGAGGCGTGGTGGCCTCATGGTTAGTGTGCTCGACTCCGGATCGAGTGGTCCGGGTTCGCGTCCTGGCCGGGGACATTGTGTTGTGTTCTTGGGCAAGACACTTTACTCTCACGGTGCCTCTCTCCACCGACGAATTTAATGCAGGGGGTAACCTTGCGATAGACTGGCATCCCATCCACGGGGGAGTAGGATTACTCCTAGTCGCTTCACGCTACAGACACCGGAGATAAGAGCCGGCCTGATG
Organism: Montipora capitata; assembly: GCA_949126865.1. Classification (NCBI taxonomy): domain Eukaryota; kingdom Metazoa; phylum Cnidaria; class Anthozoa; order Scleractinia; family Acroporidae; genus Montipora; species Montipora capitata. Next base: position 58,400,580 of record OX421447.1, on the reverse strand, counting down.
GGCCTTCTAGGCTCGTAGCAGACTTTACCATTTCCGACGGCAACCTAGGATCTTTAAAATTCAATGGAGAACTATGGGAAGAAATCCTTGGCATAAGCGCTGAAATCACTAAAGACAATTCCTTATCTAGTTCACGTTCGTAAATTCAAAACAATGAGTATAATTTGCAAGTCACGAGTAAAACAACCTCAATTCATCAAGTTTAAGTTTGTCCCACACACTCCCTGAACAATATCACGTTGAAGTCCATGCCCTAGACAATATCTTTAAGAAGTGTTGCCTGTGGGCACCCATTATTGTCCGGGGAGGGAAGAAATTAAGGGAACGGCTATTTTCCTGAAGAAAAGTCAGTGTCCCAAACGTTATGCCCAGGATTGTAGGTTTGTCTCCTCTCCGGTGAACAGAGACGATCACGAGTCAAGAGACCAGATAATTAATAATGACAGCAAGATTATAAACAATATTTAAATTTTCAGAAATGTTTCGTGTTTGTTTTACTTAGCTTCACTAAAGACGGTTTCATGAAATGATAAATGGTAAATATTTCAGATGCAATGGGATTGATTATCAAAACAAGACCAGGCAAATGGTCTTTTTCTAGATTCGTTTCCAAAAGATTCTCATAATTAGAATAATCCATCCTCAAATGAATAATATAAATGAACTTTCGCCATATTGATTGGGAATTTCGATTACAATCTGAACCAGTGCAATGTTTAGTTGTTTGTAAAATGCTTCCATGGTTTCCTCGTTAAGTGAAGCTTAAAGTCAACTGTTTTACAAAAAGCCACCGCATTTCATTTATACGTACCTGTGTACTGTCCGTTGGTGAAATTTAAAAGTGCAAGAATCATGTAGACGAGTGCCTTTTCTTTCATCGCGCTGCTAAATTTTTGTCGCTTACTAGACAATGATCACTGAATATTTCCTGCAAAATTTTCAGGAGTAAAAGCTTGCCTTAAAGACATCATTTTTTCTTCTACAAAAACACGCCATCTTTCTAAGTTATTTTATAAATGTATCTAGCCACCTGCTGGCGCGAAGAAAATATTACCACCCTGCCTACATGCGGCGGGTGCCATATTGGAGAGCCACCTTATCAGGCCAAAAAATGATAACGTTTCAAGGTGACTAACCAAGAAAATGTTTCAGTAAGGCCCGGTCCTTAACTTAAAGGTGAAAAAAATGTTTAAGGTGAAAAGATAATAAAAGATATGTTTTTTTAAGATTAGGAAGTGTATCGTCTTTCTCATAAGTGATCTTTAAAATCGACTTAGGAAAAGAGGGTCAATCAATCACGTTGTAACCTAGGAACTGACTGTAAAAGGAATAAAAGGAGAATAGCTTTGTTATCCTCAAATGAAAACTGTTAAATTGAATAACAAAATATCACTCATCTTACCTGCGATTCGCCAAAGGATGTAGCCAAAGTTTAACAGTGTTTTCAGAACGCGTTGGAGCCATGAGATAATTTGGATAATTTGGATCGAGTTATTTCCTTCAGTTTGTCGATATGTTCGTCCATACTTTCCGACTGTGTATACAAAAAAATGATTGTAATCTTCCACGGGCGGTCTTAAAACAGCATTCAAATGACGTTTTCTGATTGGTTGGTGTTAATTTATTTTCCGGAGTTTTAATTTTCAAGATCCAGTACTGATCAATACGATCTTTCAGGGTTGCAAGCTACCCACTGAGAAAAAGGTAGTCGCGATCGCGAGACCAGTAAACGGGGAGCAGGAGGAAAGGTAAATGCTTTACCTGAGCTAAATAAGGAGAGGTGCACTGTATAACAGCGTGCAATGAAAAGGGTACACAGAAAGCGGATTCACGACGAATTTTTATCCGGTAGCCAAGATAGATGTATGGGTTATTGACCAAGCGTGAGGTCAAGATGACTGGATATTGGCCAAGTTCTTTTTTTGCGTGTTTATGGACCGAGACGAAGTCGAGGTCCATAAACACGCAAAAAAAGAACGAGGCCAATATCCAGTCATCTTGACCGAACAATCTTGGTCAATAAAGGATTTATTATATGACTTAAAACACCAATAAATGATCTTTGATCTTGCGGGACCAAGCGAGAAATCCCGAGCGGGCAGTATCGCTCCATCTTGCCCGCTCGGGTAGCCAATCAGAGCGCGCGATTTGGTTCATCTTGCCCGCTCACGGAGCTAGTCATATAATAACAGGTATTAATGAAGGCTATAATTTGACCCCGTGGGTTATAGATAGCGACAAGGTATGATCTGACTTAAAATGATATTAATTATCATGCTTTCGCCTGTAATCAGAGGCACCCAACGAATCTGTTCCTCGCATTATCTGTTCCCCAGAGGAATCTTGCTGGCTGGCAAAAATACAGGTGTTTCGATGAGCTAGCTGGGAAATTTTGTTATTGATAGAGGTTTTGCCTGGGAATTACTAACTTTTTCTAGCATTTCAACCCGAGCTGGCTGTAGAAACTCTGAAGACTGAGGACGACTAAAAAATAAATAAATAAATAAATAGATAAAAATAAAATAACCCCTTCCCTCTCCCAGAGAGTAGTCACAAACATACGACGGCTGGTCAGAGTGATTGCGCTTCCGGAAAAAACCTGTTTTGTCCCGGTTTTGTCGCTTTTGTTCGGTCGTTTTGGATCGAGGGCTTTGAAAGCGCGCGGAATTCCCCGCTGGGAATTGAATTTGATCAGCTGGCTGGGAAACCAACCAATTTTATCTAGCTGGCTTGGAAATTTCTTGTGTGTCTTGCTGGGAAAAAGGAACAGGTAATGTTTTCCCAGCAACACTGAAAAACACCTGAAAATGCCTTAACATTTATTTTCATTAACTGGGGTATAATAATACATTTTACAACAAATTGGTCGTTGGGTGCCCCTGTGTAATGTCCGGTTAATTAATAAGCAGTGCGACCAGCGTGGGCTTCATTGTCGGCTCCGTACTCTGGAATCCCCCCGAACAATCATTCCTTGATGAGAACCTTTCGTGCCTTTGATTGTAATCACACTGTTCTTGCAATGACAGTTAATGTTTTCATTGTTGGAATATCAGCTGATACGGCAACGCAAAATTTAAGATGATAAGATGGTCGTATCAAATTAGCCTTGTCCGATCTCAGTCAGCGGGGAGTGACTATTCGAGTCGAAATATAGCAGTTACACCGATAAGATTTGGCTTCGCCTCAATAATGTCATGGTTTCCCAATGCAAGTGAAGGCGCCTAATTAGATGCACGCCCAATTTTGACATCCAACATGAAGTGTCCTTTTAAGTGTAAGCCTTTGCAACTTATTTCCAACAATAAGGTAAGGGTAAAGGTTAGCATTCTTTTTTAGCATGAGATAAATGCAGCTGTTTATATCCTTAGTTGACGAGTCGCATTTAGGGGACACTGTGACGTAAATTGGTTGCCTCCCAAGTTGCAAGTTCAGTGCAAGTTCATTGCAAGTTCATTCATTTGCATCCCACGTTGGCGAGAAGAGCAAGGGGACACTGTTATTTCTGGACATAATATGCAAAGTATGGGTTAGTGTTAGGTTTAGGGTTGGAGGGGGGGGAGTGCAGGTTTCACTCTTTATAACCTGGGTGGTTTTTTCTCCTTATCTTTTCTAGAGGCCTAAAATAGAGAGTCACTTTCGATCGCCCATTTTATGTTAACAATTCTGTCCTTCAAGCAAACGGATACTTCTCTGTAGGGACAAATGCCTTGAATATCATAGATTGCACATACATTTTGCTATTATCTTTAATTAGCTAAGATTACCGTTGCATAGTTACAAGCCTGTTATTGTGTGGAGATACATACGTACTTCTCTTCTCAATCACTAAGCAAACCGTAGCTCTTTACTGAGCAACGTCCAAAAAAAGCTCTTTGGTTACAGTTGTTTCAGCTGGTTCCATCTTACATTCTTAGCTTGCACTGAGCTGCCGCACCTCGTCTTATTTCTTCACAGTTCTTTAGAATATTATGCTGGACTAACGCCACAAAAACTGCAAAACGAAGTAAACAATTTGAGTTTAAAATTTAGTACGTCGTTGTTTTCAAAGCACTTCGATCAGTACTGAGATCTTTTATCGATTTTATCCACAGTCTTTCGTCTAATGTAATTTAGAATAGTAGCTCTTCGTACGCCAGCGCAAGCCTGGGCCTTATTAAAAGATCCTTTTGGAACATTTTCGGCGTATTCACCACCCATATTTCCAGCTGGCCTGTACCGGCCAACAATATAAGTGCACTTCATGCCATCTTTGTCAACGTCAGCCTTTCCGATTCCGAGCTCGACACTTTTCTTCCACACCACCTGGGTAAAGTGACCAGTTCCTGGACTGCCTGAGGGTTGGCCGAAAGTGTGTCCTGGATCGCATACTTCGTTGTACCTGTATTATTAAAAATAAATGATGATGGTGGTAAAGATAAGGGTAAGGAAAAGGATAGGGTTAAAGATGTTAATAACAAGTGTAATATCCCACATAGACACTCCAAGGAGGAGGATTTGACCAACTAACGCTTTTTACTGGTTGTTAATTAAATATGTTCCCTATAGTCATTAACATTATGATCATCACTGCATACTGTATATTGTATTGCGGGCATGCGCTTATGACTGAAGCACCACAACATAAGAAGGACTTTTCTCGCAACGTGGTACATTTCCCCTTGCTGGCAATAACCCATACATAAAAATTATACCAGGCGTTGCACTGATTCGAAATTTCCTGTTAATAGACCTTTTTGCAGGTACGGCGGCCATTTTGATTTCTACTGTTTCAAATAGCTATTATGGGGATGCCCAGGGGACAAATACACATTAATTTGCCCTCTGGACATCCCATAATGTCTTTCGAAACAATAGAAATCAAAATGGCTGCCGTATCTGCAAAAAGGTCTATTGATAAAAGTTTGGCTCGTTCAGGCCTTGTATCTCATGCCATGCCTAAAAGTCAGTAACGGAATATGACTTACAAAGATTGCAGCAGATTGCATTGCAGTATATTGGGTTTTGTATGGGTATCACACAAGTTCAAGTGCAATTTGGAATTAATTTAGCATGGGTAAATTTTTTTTTCAAAAAAGGAAAAAACCCAGTTAGTCCGTAAGAGGCGATTGAATGAATGATAGTAGTAGAACATTTACGATGTTCATATGTTACTGAATTTATTATATCTATTTACTAGCTCCATGAGCGGCAAGATGAACCAAATCCCATGCTGTGATTGGCTACCCGAGCGGGCAAGATGGAGCTAGTTCGGTCAAAAAGGCTGAATATTGGCCTCGTTCTTTTTCTGTGTGTTTATGGACCTTGCCTTCGTCTGGATGCGTAAACACGCCAAAAAAAAACGAGGCCAATCTGTCCAACCATCTTGACCTCACGCGTCCTTCTCTAGAGACTAAATCCGCCTGGCTGAAATTCTCGTGTTACATTTATATGCTTGGCCTGGACATGTTAAAGAAATAAAACAGAATGAAAGAAACATATTAAAACATCAATGATATAAAGAGAGTTCACTCGAAAGAAATGTCTTACCAGTTGGTGGTTGCCTCAGCTGCCGTTTGGCCATCTGAATCACATCCCATGGAGAGATTTTCTCCATCGTTGTTTCTCTGTTTTGCGCTCGCATGAGTCAACGCTCCTTTCCTTGCGATCTCTTGAGCATATGCTGCGGCTTCACTGGACATCTTAGCATTCAACGTCATTGGCGGAACTCCATGAACTTTGCGATACTCGTTATGTTTCTTTAGTCCTTCTTGCTCAAATGGTGACCCTTATAACGAATAAAAAAGGAACCTTTATGTGCAGTTTATAAGACAAATTCGAAATTCGCCAGTCATGGCTGTGACGACAGCGATGATGACGATGACGATGACGATGACGATGATGATGATGATAATGACAATGATGATGATGATAATAATAATAACAATAACTAAAGAAAATGCCAAGTTTATCATAAATACAAAACTTGAATGGAATAGTAGAGGAGTTGTTCAAAAGTCGCCGATTAACATTAACCAACACATCCTT
>OX421447.1:58382056-58389556 GCA_949126865.1 Montipora capitata | reverse complement strand
TCAAACTCGGCTTAATGGTTTGGGAACAACTGCACTTAACCTTTACACCCCCGAAACAACGACTTGAAACGGTCAATTTTAAAGTCTTCAAATCAAGCTAACTCTAACAATTAATTGAAAGCTAACCGAATACGAAGGCTTGGTTACTAAGAATGGCATCGCTTGTTTACGAAAGGGAAATTAGCATAGACGACGTGAAGGGGTTATACAATCAAGCAGCCCTACAGATACCAGAGGAAAATGTAGCAATAATACAGTGATGATGATCATAATTATGATTTAGGATCTATATGCTGCACATATCACGTGAGACCAGACGTCAGCTTGTAAAGGCGCCTCTGGCAGCCGCTATCGCTCAATATTTGATCTCACCCACCCACCAAACCCATGCATGTATATGAAAGGAGGACAGACCACAACACTGAGGCTTTCCGCCCTACTCTTCACGAACAGTGCCTGGGTTTGGTTCGTTACCGTCCCACACTGTTGATTAACAGGAAACGATGTGAGATGGAACCTACGGTTTATAGTCTAACCATTTGCGAATGTAAAAACAAAGCCAGAACTTTTTCCTTGGTGGGAGTAAATTGCGAAGAGCTTAGCACAGCGAGATCACGGATAAATCTCCTAGAAGTTGCAATACAGTCCATCTACGATCCCTTAACGCATCACCACAGCAGGATGCAATTAGCTAGGAGCCCACTTGGGTATGACTTGACCGAGTTTAAGTTCTCTTTGCAGAGGTCAGCACTTGAATGGGTAGTGACCAAAAGAAAAGTATACCTCAATAATTAAACGTAGAGCGGAATGGCGTTGTATTGAATAAGTAAAGATGACAACAGGAATTACATCCCTCAGTTTTATAAATAAACGGGCAATTTGAAGATAATAAATACTTAGTCATTCCAGGCCAGTACAACACTGTACACTTAATGTATGGTCCCGAGGGAAACAGTTAGTTTTATTTTCCCGAGAGTCCTGATGTCCATATAATTAAAAGAAAATTATGTTCTAGTAGCAAGAGCAATTTCTCACTCAGTAAAAATAGATCTGTAACCAGAATAGCAAATTTATTCGTTATAGGCTATAGACTGATAGCCGAAAGCTTATGTTTTAATCTTTTTAATCTCTTTTTAAATATCTCACTCGTTCGCTGTTCTCACTGGTGAGGTATTGTTCTTGTCACTCAAACATAAAATATTCATATCTTAAGCTTCTCGCCACCGTATAATTCATCCTGTATGTAAGAAATCAAAGCAAACCTTAGTTACTTCTGATGGAACTTAAAAAGGAGTCAGTTTGTTTCAAATCTTTCCAGGTCGTGGCCTCTATTCAAACTTGCCTTCTTTATATTTTGGCAATAATTCTTATCAAACCACCCTTTCTCGATGTTTTTATTATAACCGCTGTCACCGATCTGTAAGTTTCCTTGAGGCCTATATCGAGCTACAATGAATGTACAGATAGTACCGCTGGATTGTTTTTTTGAGGCCTTGCCGATTCCGAACTCCGTAGTTCCTTTCCAAATGAGTTGGGAAAAGTCACTTGTGCCTGGTTGTGGACCAGATTTGCTAAAGTCGTACTTGCAAACTTCGTCAAACCTATGGAAGCCATATGTAGAAAATAAGGATTTTATGTAAGAATACGTGATAAGAAATGGGTTTAAAGGGCAAGTTCATAGCTTTTTTAGCTCCCTCATTTCGTCAGCTTCAGCTTGAGGTGCCTTGGGTTAGGGTTAGGGTTTCGAAATTCAATTAAAGGGTCTTTTTTCCCACCGATCTTAACTTGCCATCCGTGCACTGATCCGTTCTATTTTCTACGCATTTTGTTTTCCTCCTTGAAACAGTATCTTGATTCTCGGCAATAAACTTTGGGGGAGGGGTCCACTAAAAACATGAGTGTATCTGGACGCGATTGCTTGACGTAGGACTGAAATTCATCACGGGCGACCTAACCACAAGCCAATCACAAAATTAAACCTACAATATAGGCTCCCTTCTTGGTTACCCGCAACTTTATATTCTTTTTTTTTTTTTTTCCAATTCCCTGCAAGCAGCTTTCCTAGTTTAATTTGTTTGTATCTTTTGAGACTGGGCTAAAACAGACCCTGCTCTTGTTCGCCAGCTTTCCTGGTGAGCATGCGCCGCAGTTGCCAGGTGACAAAAGGAACTTTCATGTGGTCAACTGGCTTACGCCGTGTGTAGCATCGTAACGGTATAAACAAACAAAGGTGGGAGCCTTTTGAGCTCACTATATATCGGCTAGCAGATGATCTTACCAGGTATTTGTTTGGAAAAACAGTTCGTTCTGTTTACGATCGTGGATCCGACTGGTAAATAATTGTAGAGTTTGGTGCCTTAGGAAAGTCTCCTTTTGTACAGTTTCCCGAAAAAAAAGATCAAAATTTTGAAATCTGTGGAATTAAAGCAACAGGATGTCTCTTCTGAAGTGTTAGTCGCTGCAATTGATGTAAAATGTAATTTACCGAACAAATAAATACAAATCGGGGAAATGCTAAATATAATGACCGAGCTCCTGGAGGGGGGACTGGTAACTAAGTATTTCAAAGACCTTTTTATCAAAACCTAGGCGTACGACCAGAGTTAAAATTTTGGGAATTAGTAAACCATATGAAGACGAAACCGTCAACATTTTTAAAAAAAAGATCATACAGTTTTTCAGTTATTATCAAAATAGACAAAAATCGACCTTTTTGCAATTTGCGAAAAAACCTGCCTGACAGATCTAACTATTTATTTCTATACATGATTATTTTTTCTCGCTAAGGAAATCTGAAATTTTAAGTTGGGGTCGTATGGCTAGTTTTTTAGAAAAGGCCTTTGAAATGTCTAGTTTCCATTCCCCTCTCCAGGAGCCTGGTCACTACATTTAGTATTTTCCCCTAGTATGCATTTAATTGTTAAGTAAAATTACAATTCACATCAATTGCAGTGACTAACACGTCAAAAGAGATATCCTGTTGCTCTAATTTTACAGATTTCAAAATCTGGATCTTTTTCTTCGGACAACTGTAGTAAGCCACCTCCAGGTTATCAACGAACGAAGACTGTTGACAAGGGTGTCCTGCTTGTATGAGGGTCTTTATTGAAGTGCTAATACTCACCACATTTTAATTGCTTCTTCAGCTGTCAACTCTCTATTTTCAGTGCAACCAAATGCTAGGTTCTCGCCCTGATATGGCCTTTCGTAATAACTTGACTGAACAAGACCGCTACCCATATCTGCCAGTTTTTGAGCGTAAGCAGCGGCATTCCAACTCATTTCACAGTTCAAAGTCATTGGTGGGGCGTTGTGCATGAGGCGATATCTGTTATGTAAATCAAGGGCCTCTTTTTCAAACCCGGAAGCTATGAAAGGCAGCAATGCGTGAGCTTTGTATTGCAGACAACATTAATTTTTAATCTTTCACCCAAAAACTAAAAGAGAGGATGAGCTAAGAGAACCGATCGCCCGTATATGGGCCTCCTCCAATGAAAGATCTTTAAAATCTAATTTTAGCTACGCAGCTATTTTTAGAGTGGCACCAGATTGGCCAGTTGTAATGACGTAATGAGATTTTAATTATGCGTGGCATTGGGAACGAGAACTAAAATATCTTTGCGTTTTAATAAACTACGATGAGGCATAGGAATTCGCTCTCTTACCTCATCCTGGGCCTCTTTCAATAAACCTTACTATCTCAGGCATTATCGTGGATTCAAAAGCAGCTAGAACAAATCCATTATTTTATATTCTCTGGGTTTTTTTGGCGAAGATCAAGCAATAATCCTGAACACAGAGACATCTGACTGCTGAACAAATCCTGAGTTTTTCACTGACATCGCTTTCGTCAAGCTTGGTTTTAACTCAAACATTATTATTTTTTTTTTCAATTTTGCAATCGATCCGGACAGCAGGTCGACTGTTTACCAGAACTTCCAAATGGTACCACTTCATGGTCTGCAATATTTTTAAAGCGTGAGTATTTTTTTGTTCAGACAGTATGACGTTTTGTCTTCTCAAGTTGTATGAGCGAAGAGGGCAGGGGCTCATTTCAAAAGATTATTATTATTATTATTATTATTATTATTATTATTATTATTATTATTAATATTATTATTATTTATTTATTTATTGCATATGGTGTCCGCAGGAAAATTGTTCCAAGCTTTCGCTCGACTCTAAGCGAAAGAGTTGGGCAGTACTCTTACCAGCAAAAATTAAAATCTAGGTTGTCCTTAGTTCTTATTTTTTTATTGTGTACTTACCAATTGCAAGACAATATAAGGCTTTGGACATATGCCTCAGATTGCAAGGAGCCAGACATATTTTTAGCGGAGCTGGAGCAAGGAATACTGGCTTTGGAGTTGTTTTAGTCTGTTGCTGTTTTTGCCGCTCGAGTTTTTGCTTATTTTTCTGTTGTTGTTGTTGTTGTTGTTTTGGCTGTTGCTTTTGATTTAGTAGTTCTTGTTGTTGATGATGACGTATCTTAATTTTTAACATTAAATCAATATCCTTTCGGTCATGGGATATACTGTAAGTTCCTGTTCCACTCACAGACTCATCAGAAATCTGAAAACTACCATTCTTGTCTCTGCCATCCAAACGGAAATAAGATGATCCCCGACTGTCATGTCCAGCAGATGACTTTGCAGTATTGGTTTTAAGTAACTGACGTGCCATATCGTGTTCTTTTTTCTTGCGATTGTACAAAATTTTAATGCTGTGGAGGGGCAATTTCGCCGTCCGTAAAGAGTATCCAGTATTTCGATTCTTAGCGGAAATTACTCCACTGACTTTGCTAAGAGGAACTGCTTTCTGGAGGCTGAATCCCCTCAAAAGGCGTGCCACTGCAGGAATATCGATTGCGTTACTTTTGTTCTGTGTACTGACTGGGTCACGTCCAAGAAACAGCAGGTTTGCAGTGACTGTAAAAGGAGTTGAAGCTGTCTCTCAGAGGAATACCAAAGTCTCTTAACCTCGGCAACCATGTTTTATTTAATGGAAACAAAAGAAATTGTTTGCACGATAATGTAGTCACATTTTAGGAAATTAAAACGTTATTTCAGTTATTTATATATCTTCTCTCCGCACTTTCTCCAGACAAGAACAACCACAGTGCTCTTTTCATACCCCAGCTGTTCCATAGCATTTTTATTACCAAATTAAAATTAGTTGACTGCGTTGCCACATTTTTAGGTATCCCTCGCGTTATAATTAATGAAAAGAATATTAGCCTTCTTAATGATAACCATACTATGACAAGTCCTCTCAGCTTACCTTGGACGGTTATGAAGAAAAGACATAAAAAGATTAAAGACACTCGAAATTCCAGGAATGCGTACATTTTTAAGTGGGGTCAGTTTTTTCCACCATTAGTCAAATTATCCATTCCATACGTTGACTTCCATGGTTTTAGTCCTTTGTAGGTCCTTTCAAAGCTTAAGTACACTGTTTCTCTATTCTTTCATTAACACTTTGGCTGACTTTCACGAAAAGAAACTTTGATCCTCAAGAACCGTCGACAAGTAGGTTATAATTAGCTCACACACCATAAAATAACTCTAGCAGGTGTAGTTGGTATCGTAAACAATAAACTACTTGTAAGTACCTGACTATACACCTTAGTTTCAGTTCGTGAATCTTTCGGTGCATTTCGCAGGACTTTAGAACCGAGTCCAGCATTCTTTGTTTCTCTTTTGCTAACTGTTACACCAACGAAGTTCATTAAAACCCGCGTGATTAAATAATGAATCTGAAGCAAAATTATGTACCAGTTGCGTAAGCTCGTATTCATGACATTCTACGAATTCTCCCAGGTGACGAGGATAAAGTGTCCGAGTTTGACCTGATCTTGTTTCTCGTTTCCATCCCTGTGTGTTTTCGTTGGACCAATCGGAATTAGGGGTTTAGGTATAATCCGGTTTCACAAGGAAAGCTTGTGAACAAGATAATCAGTTAAAAGCGGCTATTACGAAGGCAGAGCGCACATTGACGAAATTATCCCATGGTGCAACACGGCAGCATCCAATATGCACTGTGGGCATTCCAAATCAACATGTCTTGTCAACATTTCATTTCAATCGATATCATGCACGGATTCAACCTTGACATATTTTTGCCACTGAACGTGCTTACAGTCGGTATCATTTAATTAAAGGCAAGTAGAGAACATTAGACATAAACGGCAAGAAACCTGACATGTCTTTTATTTTCTTTTGAGCTGTACGTGCCAGTACATGGTTTATCATAAATCTACTGCATTCATTGCCACAAATTAAACCTTTTTTCAACGGGATGTACTCGATACATGGGGCCTAACAGAGTTACCTTTACCAAGAGGTTCAAAGGAAACTGTTCGATTCCTAAGCTTGAGTCGAGAAAGGTAAACCTCGTACACAACTTGGTAAAACTGTTTTTATCAGACACGCTCGAGGAATGTCTCTCTTAATATGATTGTGCTGAAACAGTTCTTTTTCAAAAATAGAAATATGGTTTAGAGTTTCAACTTTTCAAACTGGCAATTTTTCACCTGATCGGTAATACGACAGTTGCTACCGTTTAGCAATTTATTTTAACCTTACTGTGCGTTTCCGTCTTAAAGTTTTTAATGCAATTTTTAAGGGAAAAGGATTGCCGGTAGAAGTCTGTGCATCTTCACTCCGTTCTTATAGAAGTTTTTTAAATTTAAGTTTATCACAGTAGCTCCGGTCGAATTTCCCTTTGAACACATTTTTCTTGTATTCACCCTTGTAATTTCCAGAAGGCGTGAAACGCCCGACAACAAAAGTGCAAGGCATTCCGTTCTGCTTGCCTGCTGCCTTTCCGATTCCAAACTCCTTGGAATCAGCCCAAACGACTTGAGTAAAATGGCCCGTGGACATACTAAACTCTGCCCGGTCAAAATCGTAGTCGCATACCTCGTTGTACCTAGAACAACATCAAACTATATATCAAATTCTTGAAGAATGTAAGTCATTAAGTTGTTAATAACATGGGTTACAAATTAAGTCTTAATTTTGGCGTGAAATTTCAGCGTTAATTTATAATTTCACATGTGAAACTACAATGTTGTCATGGCAACTTTTCCCACTGTGTCAAAATGGCAAAACATGTAATTTGTCATCCATGATATACCTAATCAAATGGTATACTGGTGAAATAAGGGAATAATTTCACTTACGTTTTGTCCAAAATCAAACAATTTCCCTCGCCTAAAGGCTCGTGATTTTGGACAAAATGAGCGTGAAATTATTCCCCAATGTCACTCGTCACCATTTGATTACCCATATTAATCAATTACATTTGTACTCAAGTGTTCTTGTCATTCATTACCAAGCAAAACTTTAATTCATACAGGAGGAGGAGAAATAATAGTCCAATTGACTTTTCAAATGATCTTGTCAGACCCTGCATTGGTATAAGACAGGTCATTGTATATTATAAATCGTTTTGTTTTCGAAATTTATTCATGGCTTATCCGTTGATGGGCAGCACTAA